>JAUZND010045867.1:619-20265 GCA_034780555.1 Coelogynopora nodosa | reverse complement strand
CACCTACCCCCCCCCCCCCCCCCATGTCCTTTGAAATAGAGCTCTTCATGTTCCACACAGTCATTATTGTACCGTGTCGTAGTAAACGCTATAATGCGAGAGCTGCAGGAGAGTATCGGGTTCTTTTCTTTTAAATTTTATTTATTTAATTTCTTAATTCAATTGTGCGTGTATTTTTAATTCCTTCCTTTAAATATTTTATATTTCAATTTTGATATATATTATTTGTGATATATATTTGTTTCTTGTTTTTTAATCTCCGGTTCTGATTTTACTTGATTTATGTAAAAAAAAGGATATAATATTTATATAACACAATTTTGTATGTTTTTCCCGGTAATATATATATACATAACACTATAATTATCTATATTGTTTTATATTGTAGATAAAATCCTAATATACGTATGTATAAAATAATCTTTATTTAAATTCGTTATAGATAGATCGAAGAATTGTTTTTAATTTGAATTATGCTTTTTTTGCTAATATGTATTTATAAATTGCTTTAGAAACATGTCATTTTATATTAACATTTATTATGTTAGGATTTGTTTTCATTTATTTTTTTAATTTTGTAATGAACTCGTTATTTTTAATTCAATCATGTTAAACATACACGCATACATTTCACTTACTATCATTTACATAAATAAAAAATCGCATTTAACAACAAAGAATCTATATTTTTCTCAGATCAAATTAATAAGTTAATGTTTCTTTTCGATTTAATATCGAAATAGTTATATATAAATATAAGCGTATTCAATTGTATATAGTTTATTGAAGTTTATTAATTTATATTGAGATTTTTATATTTTGCGGCTATATTTTATGAAAAAATCAATCAGAAACTTGTAATATATTTTTTTAATTTATCTTATATTTAGTAATTGCATTCTGTTATAATATGCATAGTGTACATAATGTAGATGAAATGCATACTGTGAATTAATATGACATTAAAGCATTTAGGTATATTCTTATGATTTACCAATTTTGTGCTATTGCAAGTAATACAAATTATTCATCTTTGCTGATGTCATACTCTGATTTCAAAAAGTTTATCTTTTTATTTTTCGGACATGGGTTTCACAATCGGTTATGACTAACTCACTCAGAAGTTATTGATGTGGTCACACATATTGCGTGCATACGTAAATGTTGATATGCAAAAGTGTAAAATGTGGGAAAAATTAACGACTCTCTCAAATAGTTTCAGAGGACAAAAGTGCCAATTTGAATGTTTAGTAAAGAAACGGTCAAATTGGTGGCAAAGAGAGACATTTCTGGAACCAGTTTGTTACCTATTACACAGATGACTCAAAACAATTTCTTGTCCTTTGGATAAAATTAATTTCTACACAATTAGAGAGGTCTGCTTTGCTTGATTATCCCCATAAATGGTACGTGGAGATAATAATAGACATTTTTGATATAACAAAGATGGAACAAACATTTAAAGAGTAATTTTTGATTGTTAAAAGCACTTTAGCATGAATACACAAATCAGTTAAAATTCATTCTTTTTTTACTTAATTAATTAATTTTAATTAATAAATGTTATACATTCGTTTATCCACTAAAATATGTATTGCTTAAAACTAGTGTTCTGATGTTACTATGCAAATTGCTATTTTTGACGATTTGTTTGTTGTTTTTAATAAGTACAACTTGCAATCCGATCGTCAATAGGGAGACTATAGTACCCTATAGGGTACCTGATGAGACCTTAATAGCTTGAAGCCAGTAGTGCTGTCTGCTGTTTGTACTTGATTTGCACTTAGTGGTTACTTGTTAGTAAACATGATTGGGTTGTTGAACTGATAGTAAAACAAGCTTTTGATTACACCAATTGAAAAAAACTTATGCTTATCAAGGTCTACTCAGAAAAAATGTGTTTATAGTGTTTATAAGGGGCCCTTCTTAAATCCCGAGCTCTATCTCTACCAAAGTTTCTATTGTTGACTAATGCACAAATTGACAGATTTGCTTTACTTGTTTCACAAATTGATTATTCACTGAATGATACACATGTTGTGTTGCTGCCACACTAACATATTAATTATTGTCCATGGCTCTTCATCTATACTAACCCCCCGTCTGTTCGTTAATTTTTCGCTTACTTGCCTGCCTCGAATCTGATTGGTCGTTCAGATTCGCACTCGGTGCTCGAAATGACCGACAAAACATGCCCGTCTGCCGGGGGAAACGGGAGCCAATCAGACACCAGGCAATTGTCACGTGGTCATCCGTTTGGCGCCAGTTTTAGTCGACTGGAGGGTAGACAACAACCGGGCACAGGCCTGCTAGACATACCTAGCGAGTCTGCGCTCAGAAAGAAACGTCCCAGTATTGCACCGGTTCCGGACATGTTTATCGATGGTGTGTATCATTTACTCCGTCGCAGACAATTCTCACTACAGTGTGTTGTTAGTACAATTTATGTTTTGATAGAATGAATGGTTCATCTTAGTTTTATCTCGGAAACGGGCGATAAAAAGTTGTTTAGGAGGGTACTCAGACTATAAATTAGTCAGGGTTACCTATAATTAGATGTAAATTCATCATTTATTTATTTCGTGCATAATTTTAAATATGACTAAAATCGCTTTATAAATCAAATTATTTGAGAGCAATATCATTCATTATTATTAGTAACTTTGTTTTAGACAACATTTTCCAAAAAATGAAAAACAAATATTTCTTCTTGACATAATTTTATAAATATTGCCATAAATTCCGGTTTATAATCTGCACGTTTTTCAACCCTTGAGTTCAACCTTAAATAAATAAATCAAAATAATTGAAGTTAGCGCAACGTTGTGTGTAGAAACATATATTAAATGTTGTTACATTAATTGCATGAAGTTCCGTTGATTTTAATTAATTAAAAACTCATATCAGCTTTCGAAAAACTAAAATTATAAACCGGCCTTTAATATGGAATAAAATTATTTAAGAAGTATAACTTTTAACTGCTTTATACATTTTAACCACTGTTACATTACAAAGTAACATTGCCCATTAAATGCGAAGGTCTTTTCAGACTACTTATATACATTCATATTTATTCATACATTATTCTGACATTTTATATTTCGAGTTTTACCAATAATATGGTTATTTATATGTATGAATTCTTTATTACACATACAAATTTGTAATCAATTTGTAATCAGATAAATCAATAAAGTAATCAAGATGCTATAGTATATACATATATATATATATACATACATATATGTATATATCTGTATTTATAATTAAGATATTTTCCTTTTAAAACTGTCATTCAATTTAAATTATATTATCAAATATTATGTTAGTGGTAATTAGTATCTCTATAGCTTTTTGAATCATCAAAATTTCTGTTCAATGATTCATATTAAAAATATGACTGCAATTGCATATTTATATTGATAATTGATAATTGATAATTGTTCGATAAATGATTATAACTATTTAAATATTCTACGTCTAACAACTGTAATTTTATGATGTTGTGAATACCATTCTACATTCTATCAAAACATATGCCTTGAATATTAAAAACTGTATGGGTTTCATGTAGTAATTTGTTTTCATTTGATTTCATTTTTTTCAATGTTTTTAAATTTATTTTTATGTTTTTTGTTCTGTGTAACAATATGATTTTATTTTTTTGTTTTTATCAAATAATGGTGTCTTCTTCGGGAGTGCTTTGAATCTTTTAGATTAGAACTAGAATCAATTAAAATATGAACTATAGTATCAATTAAAATATTTAAAATTTATTCTGTTCCTAAAGATGACCTCTGATTATGAGTATAATATCAGTTTTATATTTCAGCGTGTTTTAATTAGTCTATACCTAATACTTACTAACTATAACTTTCGTTTTAGTTTAAAAAATACTAAAAGAAATTGTCTATTTTTTTACTATTAATATAAAATGAGGCTACACTTCAGCAACTTTCAATTGAGATCATCAAAATATATGTTTATTGATTAATTTACCAATAACATATTCTAGTTTTTTTAAACGTCTTTAATAGTTCCAAACTTTTTATGTATTAAAAAGTTAAAAATGTATTAGTTTAGAATCCCTTCATATTAATTTATATATAATTTCTATTTAAGAAATATATATTTATTATTTTGTTATAATTAACAATTTTATAAAACATTATTTTACTACTTATACTTATTAAGTAGTATGGTGACATTTTATATTATTTTATTATTATTGAACAACGGTCTGATATTAACCCTTATTAATAATGAAGCAATACATCATACATTACATGGACGGCGCCGTTTATGTATTTTTGCAGTAGCACTTAGTAATCAAAACAGGATGTTGAAAAACATTATAAAATAAATAGCCTCGTTAGTATTTAGTATGCGTTGAGAGTATTACTTACACACGGGCTACTAAATATGATTTACCAAGAAGGGTTTCTACCTATACCAAGGGTTCCAATTATTGTAGATTTGAAAAATTACAGTGCAAAGCATTACAATTTTATTAAACCTTATTATTATATTGTATTATCATATCATTAAACACGCTCTGACTAGAAGTTTCACTTGCTTCAAAATATTTATGCCACATCAACCGCTTACGCATCTGATCTGATCTCTTAATAATTATAACACTATTGATTCATTGGATACTAACTTGTTGTATTTCGTTACACGTTTATTTATGCAGCATTACACACTTGTTTTTGTTATTTTTGAAGCTAAAGTTTCACTTCAGATTGAACATATTTATTTACGTCAACATTTTTATTTTTAGATAATTTGTTGTTTACATTTTAATTTCTAGATTTTAGAGTAGTATGAAAAGAGCGCATCTATCTCGTGGTAAATTTGCTTTTTAACATCTACTATATTATACTATATATTAGCACACTGATTTCGTTAATCTACTTTTTTGTCTGCAGCTAACACTTTGTATATTATAATTTTGTGTTTTGGACTTTTAATAATTTGCTAAAAATATATAATTATGACGGGTGTTGTTTTTTTCTTCTTTGTTTTTGTTTGTAAAAATTTGAATTGTCCGATTTGCATGGAAGAAATAGTTCTATTTACCGGGTATTATAAAGATTAGTCGTAAGCTTGTCATATATATTTGTTGCATATAATCATTTTTAAAACTTATTTGTAATATATAATATTTTAATATTAAACACATAATTATAATTTAAAATTGTTGTTGTACGTTCATATGTTCTTACTTTAAACATATTTTTTGTTTTGAAGTTTTGGTTTTTATATGTACTAGCTTTATTCTGGCCTATAACTGGTGTTAATATTAGTTTTGTAACTATAATTATTAATACATATGTGTTTACGTTAATCTTATCTTATTTTCAATAATTTGCATTGTAAAGTAAGATTTAATTCAAGGATAACTATGTTCTAACAAGCTGTCTATCCTAATCGTTATTCTTGGTAGAATATCCGTCTCTCCATAGTTGTTATCCATAACTTATTTCATTTTTTTTCGTTTGACTCTTTCAGAAGTCACTGTAAATGTTGAAGAAGATGATGACAACGAAGCTTCTGACGATGACTTGGATAAAAATTTTCCAGAGTAAGTTACTTTAAGAGGACCAGACCTAGTTATTACAGCGTATAACAACTAAGACTTATTTTGTAGATTATGCCATAACACGGTAGTTTTTCTAAATATGTTTTATAAGCATGAGTTTGATTGTTTATATATACACAATTTAAATTATGTATTAGTCTATAACAATACTATAATATTATATTTTCAAAAAAAATGAAATTTACAAAATTAATTAACATTTTGGAAATAATACAATGCACATTATTTAAAAAGCATAACTATTTGGATAAATGTGAGACATACCGGTGAAATATTATTAACAAGATACAAATTACAGATCCACAATAGTTAGACAGACTATTCGAGACAAATTAACTTGAATACATATGGAAGAAAGATGGTGATATAATGTTAGTATAGACTATGTTAAAATAATGCTAATATGAAGATATTACAGACATAAGTGCCGCAGACGCAAGTCAACAGAAAAAATCCCAGATTTCATTATTGGATTGGAACCTGGGGCATTGAATGATATTATGTTGAGTACTTATATGTTTGTACCAGCGCACTCTAAACGTTTGGGTTTACTTTATAGTTAGTTTGCGGAGATGCATATGTCAATGTGTGGGTCTTTTGACCATATGAATCTGGCCCTTATTTATCATACAACAGATTCTTACTATATTGATCAGACAATTATTGAAAATGAATATTATTTTAAACATGTGGATGCACGAGCCTCTTTTATACACCTACCTCACCAACCATAAACAGCTGCGTGAAGGGCTGCCCCCCAGTGACCCCCTACATCGGCACCAGCCCCTGTCTCTGCCATCTGGTTCGGGCCAAACGCTCCCTCTGCTGCCTCCAGATGGCCCAAACCTGTTCCCACTGTCCCTTCAAGTCGGCCAAAGAGTACAAATGGACCAACCCAAGTATCATTGTCTGCGCCGACTATGCCAGCTATGGGTTGTTCAACTTTATAGTGCCCCTGCGGTCCCATTGGAGGGCCAAGAGCTCTTTGAATCCGGTCATCTTACTGCTGGAGAAGAGGCCGGATACCTACTTCCTCGAGGCTATCAGCTATTTTCCACTCATTTACTGGATGGGCGGCTCCATTGAATGGTAGGTGTCATAGTTCATTAATTTGATAGAATCAGCTAATTATTTAATTTGTGATACATCATGCTTTACTACATAATAAGTTATCAGTAATGTTATACTGTGTTATGTTGGAATCACTCACAACATAATTATTGTGGTATATCAGGATATTACGTCATTATTTATCAGTATAATATTGTTGATTTAAAAATTTAGATTATACAGAATATTTATTTATATAATATATAATAATATTTTGTTTTATATTTTCCATCATATTTTTTGTTTTTCTATATTAAAATTTAAAGAACGATTTATTTTTAACTGTTGTCCTAATATTTTTTTATTACTACTCCTAATTCATAAATAATAGCAACCAATTTGTCTAAAAAATAATAGTAAAACAAATTCACAAACAATCTTATTGGTCATGTAGATTTTGTTATGTGTGTTTATGTAAATACGTTTCTATTCTTGATAATGATCTCTGGTTGAGATTGAAACTATCGATTTTTAGTTTAGTTTTGCAAATTTGTAATGTAGCATAGTGTTTTAACAGTATCTATTTTTGAGGATAAATTGATAAAAATTCTAAAATTTTTGCATTTTTCGTCTAGCAATATTTTATTCCATTAAAATTATGATACAAAAAAGCTGTAATATTATTTTATAATGGCTAATGTTGGATAAATATTTGTATATTTATTATGATTTGTAAAACTGATTTGTATATTATTATGTTATGTTATTCAAATAAACAATAACTAAAAAGCTGTTTTTCTAATATATCTGAATTGATCTTTAATGTAATAATCTTGCAACTTCAGTAAACAATTTGTATAATAAACAACATCATAACTATATTGTAATTAACAAAAACAATCAAACAAACATTGTATTGTTTTAAACCTTCACTATATATATATACAATAAGTAGTATAAACAAAACTATACCAATTTTGCCATCAGCGTGGACGACCTGCTGCGTGCCGGTATCAACTTCGCAACCCACGTGGTAATCGTGAACAAGGAAACCTCGAACTCAGCGGAGGAGGACTCTCTGGCCGACTGCAACACAATTGTCGCCGTCCAGTCGATCTTCCGCCTCTTCCCCGACGTCAAGTTGATCACGGAGCTGAGTCAGTCCTCGAACATGCGCTTCATGCAGTTCAGACCCGATGACAAGTACGCGCTCAGCATGTCCAAGGTGGAGAAGGTAGGTTAATTGGCAATATAGACTTCTGGGAATTAATGGCAATTTGTTATGTATCTTTCGAATTTTTTAAATTGATATAATTCTAGTGTTTCCAGGCCTGTATATCGGTACGTTTTTTATTTTTTGTTTTAGATTCCAATTTCAAAATGCCATATTCCCTATGTTTATCATGTTTGAAAATTGTTTTTCTGTTTATATTTTCTGTGCCAAATTAGTATATCAATAAAATGTACTTTTTTTATAATTCGCATTTGATAATTTTAAAGTATTTTTATTTAACCAATTTTATTGATTTATTTTTATTATGCCTACCCCAATCTTATGGATTTTAGAATATGCTCGCAAATATATTTTTTATTGTGTGAATGTGTGTATTATCACGTTATGCGAAATACATATTTAAACTTTATTTTCCAACCAATAACCTACCAAAATTATAATATTTATAAGGATACACCTTATAAGTAGTATACTATAGTGATATATTGTTTCCATTGTTTCTCCATCAACTCCAGGCCGCACATGACCAGACTGCAATCATAATAATATCCCTGCTCTCCCTCAACAGAAAGAGCGAGAGCGCGGCTCCCACCTGTCCTACATGTTCCGCCTCCCCTTCGCGGGCGGAAATGTCTTCTCGGCCAGCATGCTGGACACGCTGCTCTATCAGGCCTTCGTCAAGGACTATCTAGTCACCTTCGTGCGCCTACTGTTGGGCGTCGACCAGGCTGTGGGCTCGGGACATCTCACCTGTGTGAGTGGCGGGTTGGTTGGTTGGTTGGTTGGTTGGCTAGCGCAGTAGGTTGAACACTCGACTCGTAGTCCAGCGAGCGTCGCTTGGAACTATTTGGATTGGAATATTCTACAATGTATAGTATGGTTAGGCATTAACGGTTACATTATTCATGTTTAATATAGTTACTGAAAAATCTAGAAAAGTTAAGGAATTACAAAAAGGCAGAAGAAATAAAAATTTACCGATTGTTTTAAAAATATCATGAAATCTTTGAAATAGAAAACTAAAAATGTTTCATGTATTATGTATGTATGATAAATTATTTTGTATATATGTATTTCTATGAATTCAATGATAACAACATTTACACCTTAATTAGTAGTTTAAAAAGTTGGTAAAACTGTTATTTGTTGATGGATCTAAATTTAGTTGCCTTGGTGTAACGTCTCCTTTGAAATTTTTTCTTAATTAAACAATTAATGGTAAACCTATTGGTTTATGAGATATTGGTTACAGTTATTCATTTGTATTATATTGATATATTATCATTAAAATACTATTTGATGCATTATGCAGATAGATTCTAGTTTTTTCGTTAAATTTTCAATAAAAAGCCTGGAAAAACTAGAATATCCATGGAATATTAACAAGAAATTTATGTACGAACAATGAGTAATTTTATCAAATTTTTTATATTAATTAATGATGCAATCGGATTTCTTCCATTTACATGGCAACCATGTTACCTCCATTCGAGGCAAGCTATGTAGAAGTTGTTAATTAAAAAACATGATTTACAATATTTTTATTTATAATACGATTGAACTTAATTTATTATTTTGTATTTTTGTATATTTTTTTATTTATGCAACATAATTCTATTAACTAATAAGTCGAAAATTGAGTATTTTCATGCTTTTAATTTTTTGTTTATAAAAAATTTGAAGAATTGTTCTTAAATATGTACTATTTCACTATTTCACTAGTTTTTGCTAAATATCGAAAAGTAAAATAATAAACCTAAAAATAACAAAAAGTGAAAATAAATTTTAATTTGTTTAATTTATTTTTATATTAATTTTCATGTGAATAAAATTATTTCTAATTTTACACCGCGTTTATTCCCTTTTGTAAAGTCAAATATAATGTTATTGTTATCTGGGTATTTGTCGTACTTTCTTTTATACTATATTGCTTGGTCAATATATGTATTTTCATATTTTTTTATGATTGTCTAGACATAAGTGTATTAAAATGTAGAATCCATCTAAAACGTGAAATCTGCGCCCTGATCTTGCTGCTATAACTTAAATGTTCAATATTGTACAGAATTAGTTATTAATTGTAGTAGTCTAACACATCAAAATCTTTGACGTACAATGGAGTTAATGTCAGATTGTAAAATATATGTCATTGTGTCTTAAACCATTTTCTTCCCACTTTAACCATTTCTTCCAAATTCCTGTTAAGAAGTTAAGCCATTCTGTTTCATTGTTTTTATTGATGGTAAAAGCCAGTACGTTCATCAACTACACCATTAATTGAGATAAACACAAATTTAATTCCAAATTATCAAATTGTCTTTAAATACAGAAATAGTGTTATGTCATACACCTCCACAGATAGAATGAAGTCTCAATAAAGTACAACAGTGAACACCACGCCGTGGCTGCAACACATTTATTCCACAAAATTTAGGTATTTTGTTTGTTTACATTTTCTCGTATAGAATGAAAGATTTAGTCTACCCTTTAGTAAAGTTTGGGAAGCAAGGTGTTCCGTTTTCAATATATTTGTTTTGTGTTTGATAAATTAGAAATATATTCGACGTAATGAATCTGTGAAATATTTGTGATGTGAAGTTTTTCTTCTAAGGGTGTCGGATTTTTATATAAATGTATGTCGGGGTCATATTCTGTTAATTGTGTCGTATTTTTGAAAGTAGAAGTATTTATCCGATATAGTTTGAGCTACCCTGTTCTAGGGCATACTGTAAACCCAGTTCTTCACCGTAGTAGGTACCTGGAAAGGTCAACAACAGGACGTTGAGAGCGTTTAATAGCGGCCTCCCATGCTGGTCGCAATCCGCGTGAGGTCGTGACTGCCCAGCGTTGTGGTTGGCCAACTCCGGTATGCTTTTAGCTCCTTCCATCGTCGGTAGATGTTGTTACATATTATACAGATGGTGTTGCAGTCCAGTGATGTAATCCCTTCGCTTACGTCTCGGGTGAAGACCAAGTCATTCACCGGGTATCAGTTGAACTGGTAGAACTTCAAGAGTGCCGACGGAGAAATGTTAGTTTCGACTTCGAAGAACGATTCCTTATCACGTTATTAACGCTTTCATATGGGCTGTAGACCATTTAAGTTTGTTCCCGGAGGTTGCGTGTGTTATTGTGCAAATGTTCATCATAGACTGTTGTCTTGTGGATTGAGCTGTTCTTCATTGGATCATTTCTCAGATCTAAATCCTTGTTGTGACCATCAGTACCCAAATTTATATTAGTTATTAACATTTTTTAATCATCTCCGTTTGTACCAAGGTGCTTCTCCAATTAAAAAGGCTGCCCTTCGCCAAATTTATACAGGTAATAGTTACCGAGCTGTGTTTTCCTCCACGCAGAACCACTGTAAACACTCCGCTAGTTATTGTGTATGTGTTTTCTGTTGTGCCGATGCCATACATGGTAGTTCCAAAAGCTAGAGTTATCAGCTTCACTCTGTGCGAACCATTTGTGGTTCTTGTTGGAGTGGTCGGTTAGGCATCATCTCCAATATAACCCTTAGTCCAAAAGCATGAGCTTTTCTCTGACGAGGAATTTTAAGTTAGATATTGCCAAATCTAGCATCAATAGGTTTGAAGTCGGTTATGTCATAACCAAGGTACTGCATTTCTGTTTTATAAAATGGTGTAATGAGAATAGCCCCAATCCATATATAATTGAGATAGCCTAGTTGTGAGCGTATTCCGGACAAATCATCCCAACCGTCTCCATTTGAGTTATGAAACGACTTGTTTGCAAAACTATTTAATTTAATTCGAGGGTCTCTTCATTAGACATAGTTTGATTTTAAACTTAGAAAATTGTCTGTTTGATGATAATACATATATTATATATATATTGATTCTACTATAATTGATCATATGTAGATTGGCAAGGCCAGAAATAGCAGCAAGTTGCATATTATATGTATAGTTATTGGAAAGATCAATAAAAGTAAATTTAGACGATGTATTTGAACAATCTTACACAATTGTTAACAGCAATTCACTTTAATATGTATACAAGTTATTAATTATAAACATGTACAAATATTTATTATTCTGATTATCAAGAAGCAAATAAAGTATACAAATTCACACATAATTTTAACAGGAAGATTAAGTAACACTAGTATAAAAATAATAAATAAGTGTATAAATTTTAAATAGAACATGTCATGCATTCAATTATGTAAGCGAGTGAGGAACACTTTTTCATATGTTTAAAATCTATTTTCATTTTACATTTTATTTCACATGAACATGTTCTTATTCTGATTGTTTCTCTTACCTAATGACATGCTTGTTCTATTTAAAAGTTATGTATTTATTTTGTATTTTTATATCCATTAATATTTCCAAAAAAATTCAATTTCACCCACTATTCGTATATAACAAAATAATTTCAGTTAAATTCCATCTTAGAATTGTAGGAATTGTTTAGCTATGAACAGTTCTACTATGCAACTTAACATATAACACTAAACATGTATGTAAACACTAACGTGTGTTAAAATTACAATATTCTATTAACAGTATGTACTAACTAACATGATAATTGAGCCATATTTTTGTAATTAACAGTGTTTAATAAATGCAAATGTAACCCGGAATGTCTTATTTGTGGAAGTTACATTGTTATTAATCTCACAATATTACAGATCTTGGAAGAAATTTGTGTATCAGTAAACTGTAAGAAGCAAAATCAGTGTTATAAGAATCAGACAAATCAGGAGGGGGAAGGCGACATCGGTGTCGGTTACAAAAGGAGTAATAATCATGATTGATTTAGAGAGGAGGTAAATATGAAAGGTAACAAATAAGGATAATACACAATTTTTAGATGCGTAACTTTCAACTAAAAAATTGTAATTATGTGTAAAATATAATGATGACTTATGATTAACCTATAATTTAAATAATATTATTATTATCGTCATACTACTAAAGTAATGTAAGTAATACAATTTAAAAAAAGTAATAACTAATATCAATAATCTTTTGAATATGACAATTAGTTTCAGAATTTAAATATTGAACATTATACTTATAGCGAAATTCCGTGGGAATTGTATCTTGACTAACTCAAATAATAAGCGCAAACATTGTTTACATTCGTTAGTATTATACATTTATTAGTATTATCTTATAAACTTATATTTTATTATTCAGTAGAGACCATTACATAACTAGTAAATCACGCTACAAGTAATATTTGAATTGTTGTCACTACAAATTATTTATTGGTTTACGAGACAGCATGTCGAATGTTTAATAAGTGTTGTATGCCAAAAGTATATACCAGTTGACTTATTAGTAAATATATTTTTCTTTCTATAACTTTTTTAATAATATCTAAGAAAAATAGTATATTTGGTAACTTTGGTAGAATTTTACCATTTTTAAAATAAAATGTAAATTCAATTTAGTAAGTTATTTTAAGGTAATCTTAATATATATATCTAATACATTAATTGTTACCAAAATGTATTTTAAGAATATTTTTAAATGGTTAGAATTTATTGGTTGAGTTGGTTGAATTTTGTTTTAAGTGAATAAATAACCCATATTATTTTGAATTTTATTGTAAATTTATTGTTGATAAAATAGTATTCTTCTTTTAAATTGACAGTTAGTTTAAGGTAATGGATATATTAAGTAAAACAAATACAAGTGAAACAAAATATTCGATATTATAGTGAACATTCGCACAGATATTTTCAATCAAAATTGGGCGCCATAACATTTTAAAGCACATATTGGATTAGGTAGACAAATTATATGCAAAATAATTTTTTCATTTATTTATTATATTTGAACATATTATTTCAACTATAACAATAAAATGAAATGAGAATGTTGTATCTTCTCCACAAAATCATTAAATAAAATATATTGTTTACAGACATAAGAACAAATGCATTCAGGAATCACTTAAAATTGTTATTTTGATACGTATATCAACAGACGAAAGTTTTTCTACAGTATACAAACTGTTTCATAGGGTCGTCCTAAAAACACTTAATTTTTAGCTAGTCGAATTTCAGTGCCATTTGAGATAAATTTATCTTATAGACAGTTTATGAAATTGAACGTCAGCAATCATTTCGGATTGTTGATTTGACTGTTAGACATACGTGTATACCATATTTCCGGAATAGACAGTCCAGGACATGAATTCAGCAGCCTAACGAACACTAATTTTCATACCGAGTGGACGGAAAATAAGATGGGGCAGGGTCATATTATATGCGAAACTGCCAAATGTAGAACACATTGTAGAACGCCTCACAATATGTCAAAATCCTAACTTTTCTTCTGATTGATAAAGATAAAAAATATGCAGTGAAACCACTCAGTGACAATATGAGAAATAATAGAATCTTTATAATATAATTAATAATATAAATAGAACATTTTTAATTCTATCCGAAATAAATAAAACGTGAATACCGGTAAAGACGTAACCCATTTAGAGTTTTGTTTTAGGCAATTGTAGATATTATTACAATAAATGTGCGGAAATTAATAGACATTAATTTCAATTTGGTCAAAATACTGTGCTAATGTCATTCAAGGATACAAATATTATATATAAATTTCACGAACTCTTTGAAGATCTTTGCGGTAATATGTATGCATAACTTTTTAATGTGTTTAAATATTTATATAATTTAATAAAAAATTAAATTATTTTTATTTTGAACTAACGAATTATTAAATCATTAATGAAAATTTAAAAAATATATTTTACCACTCATTTAGAAAGATAAAACGTCAACATGCATATACATGAGTATTCTATTTAACTTTGAATCAACAAGTAAAACGGATTATCTAAATTTAAAATCTAATCCATTCTTTGTATTCGATTTTTTAGCTCCCGATAGTAGATCCTTTTCAGCGATGCCCGATTTGAAACATTAACATGCCCATATTTTAATATGTTATGTTAAAAAAATGGTGTATATACATTTTTATACGTTTTATTACACAGTAATTTACCAATATTACGCGAATGAAAAGACATACATGTAAGTGGTTCGAACTCTGGGAATTTAGTACATAATTATTGAAATCTTAGACAATTTGGGTTATCCTTAAATTCTTAAGGAAAACGCCGGTTATTTTTCTATAATTTTCTAATTTCAAGAAAAACTGAGAAGTGTAGTTTGAATCGACAAAAAACTTATAAATTCAGGGAACTTTGTTTGAAATCAAATGCATTGAGAGAGAAAGCAGAATTTTAGGAAGTCGAACTACAGTGTAGACTCAGTGATGTAATTAAGGAAAACTCATGTCTGAACTTTTTTTGTTTATTTAAGACTGTATTTTTCGTTCATAATGTATGTAGACTGTATAGTTATATAAAAATATTTTTTTTAGAAAATATACCATATACTTACATATTTGTAAATTTATCTTGTCTGAATCTGTCATATATGTATAATAATGTTTTCTGAAAACTCGGGGAAATATTCTTGTGTACAGTATATTTTCACACTGTGTAACTTGCAATACATACACCTATAAATAATGGTCACTTTACAATATTTGTATTCTTAAGTTTAAAATATTTGGTATGCTTATATAAAGTACACATCAAATACAATCTGGAATATTATTTCTATATGGATACGGTTTTAGTATATGGTATACATATAACAAAAACAAATTAACTAATTTTATTACACTTAGTATCGGAATATTACTTATAAAAGTTACCTATTAATAAATCGTCAGCACTCGAGGTTTCCATATTTTGGATGTCCGTAGGTTGGCAGGTCTGTATTTAGTTAAACAAATGAAAACCAACATATAATATTATAAAAATGTTTTTTAGTACATTATTATAAAAAATAAATATGCTTCAAATTGTGGCATACAAAGACGAACTAAAAACAAAGTGAGAATATTATGAATAAAACTAAAATCTAAAATAATGTTTTTAAATAAACACGTGAATACCAACATTCTATCAACTATTAGGGTTGGTGGTGGCATCAGTTATATAAAATGGTTTCCTGTTAGTCGTCTCGAGCGAAATACATAATATGTCGATTCGAATTTCAAGGATCGAAATGGGTTTTATGTTACAATATGCAATAAAAAATAAACAATATTATATGACTTAATACATTAATAAGAGCAATACTAATGAAGATAAAGAAGCACACACTTTCGATTATTAATAAATTATTAGAACTGAAATGTTAAATTTTCTCGTGCATTGAGAAGGGGGCGAAAATTATTTAATGAACGTATCCCTAACAAACATAGTTGGTTTTCAAAGTTTATTTTTAGATTATTAACTTTTTTTGATGCTGTATTGACGTCTAAGTTTCCGGTTTCAAAATCCATCTCCACTTAAGGAATATATCAGGGGTAATACCGCTCCTATATCCCCTATATATTTGATAGGATATACCTGCTAAACACTCCGATATTTCCTATATCAAAAAATTCCTATATATTTATTGAACTACATTTTCAAATGTTTAGGGTTTTCAGATGCATGATGGAATGATGATGACGTATATTTAATATTTTTTACACCTTTTTCCTAATTAATTTATCATGCAATGTGATACATTCATATTGTTCACCATTAAATGAAATACATTAAATCAAATGGTTGTCCTTATATACTCTGTATAGCCACACTAATAGTTGTTTGGGTGGCTACGGGTACATGAAATGTATTCATACACACAAATTCAAGTCTTTACTAACTATGTTTCACGGCAGTGAAGATCTTGAAATAAGAGAGTTATTTGCAAACAAACATTTTATGACAACCAGCCTTGCTGGTCTTTCTCATATACTAGTATAAAGTCCTTTCGAACTGTAAAAGACAGCATTAATTAACTTGTAGTGAACCCAACAAGGGTACATACCTATTACGAACGAACTCATTGACAAGATGCCCAATACAAAAACTGCCTTCAACTCTTATATCTCGAAAAATGTAAAGCCTAGCAAATTACGGAATCCAAAACTGAGGAAGAGGCACGTCTTGATGCACTCAAAGCAAGAAAAAGAAAAGCATAATTTAAACTGTTATTAGAACAATTGGCTACAGTTGACAAAGTCTTACAGGATGAAATGGAAGTAGCTACACGGCATTAATGAAAGAAGTTACTAGAACTGAACGACAAAACCATCAGAACAGACCGTGAAGAAAATAAAAAAAACTCTCTAAACACTTGGTCAAGTAGTGAAGTCTTTAGAACGAAGCTTTATTCATTTAGTTTGGATCTGCAGAGTACATCAGTTATTTCTTTCAAAAGTAGTTTATTTGACTTTGAATTTCGGTTTCGGCCTACTGTACTTGCATTATGCTTATTTTTAAGGATTTCCTTGAATTAAACTTTCATAAAGAATTGGATTATAATCATTTGTACCAGTTACATTTCTGCATACTCATTAATTACTTAAGTGAAAATAATTATTACAATTAGATTTACATGATGTAGATTTTAATAATACTCCTATATCAAACTTGAAGAGCAAAGGTATCACCCCTGGGTATACAATATATATATATATATATATATATATATATATACATATATACAATATATACCTCTAGATATATATTAAAGTTTGAAATATAGCAAATAGTATGTAGATATCCGTCTATTACAAAAGAATAACTTACGTTCACATCTGACATATAGAAATCTAAGAATAATGCTGAATATTCCATCAAATTAATATTAACTATTATAGTTTAGTTATTATTATTATATATTTTACAATAATCTATGCAACGCTGTATATTACCCAGTCATACATAAATTTATGTACAAAATATGTTTTCGTAGCACTACCGCATGTTCCAACGCTGCACTATGCATTATTATATACAAAGTAAAATTAACTCTTGTTAAACGCATTTCTACTAACAAATGTATAGAAGGCGCTCTACTTCATCTACTTCATAACTTACACTGTTGCCTTTGTTCAAAGTTTATTTTAAACACTCAAATACTAAACGTTGGTTAATTAGATATTGCAATAAAGTATTTATTACCTACATAAATAATTTAATTATTAAATATAAAGTATCTAGTAGACGTTAACATTTTATCAATAAAATACTAAGTTAGTAAATTGTTACAATTATTGTTTGTAATCACTTTGTGTTTAGAATTTCGAACACGAGATTCGAAATAAGCTACTTAAGTAACGGCTGTTTCATTTTTTGATTTTTATTTAAGATTTGAATATTAATGCTCCAACGTTTAGGCCAACCAAAGTCAATAGGCTGAAATATTGTAAATATCAGCCAATTTTGTCAATAAAATTGACTTTGACTTAATTTAATAATTTAAGTATTGTTAAATTTTAAGTATGATGTTGTTAAATAAACTTTTCTGAATAATAACAACTTTTTTTTTTAATAACAACGGTTTTGAAATGTGTTGTCATAATAATGTTAATTTATATAATGTGTTAATTTTTATTTTGTAGTAAAAAATTGATGTATCTGATTTTGGTAGTTGTAAAACCTTTTCCAAATCAAAGACTGCAGCAACACAATCTTCTTCTTTTCCCATCACCTTTGCTTCTTCTTTTCTTCGTCTTGCCTGTATCTTGTTGTCGATATGTATGTCGTAAATTGATCCATTAGTAGCTTTTTCTTCAGGAGTCATACATTCAAATTTTGTGCAAGTATTACATAAATCCTTTTTAGGTAAATGAAAAGTCAAATTCATTGTTTTGAATACCCGCGTGTAAGTACTCAAACTAACAGGTGATTCATTTTGTTCACAGTATAAGGAATACATTTTAAGCAAAGTAAGATCAGCGTTCAACAACATTTTGTTTGAATCGTTTCTGCAATAATGAGATGGCTTAGTTGGAAAAGATAAGATATGCTTCCGGACGATAATCTGATTTTCGATGGCTTCATGGCTGCACTGCTGTCCATGTTTTCCACGACAATCGCTTAAAGTAGTCCCACTTGATGTTCTCTTTAAATTAGCAGTTTGCACCATCTGTTTAGAAATTGCCAAAGTCTTCAGGAAGATAGTACGGCAAACCTTGACTCTTAAATGATCAATTGTTAAATAATATTTTTTGGATAATTTTCGTTGCCATTTATTATTTGCAGTAGTATGCCTTTTCTTTGGATTTTCTTCCACGTGAGAATTAATGAATGCTCTTTGTTTGTCGATATCTGCTAAATAGTAATACTCGTGAAATATTTTGTTTTGTGCTTCTTCTGACACCTTTTCTGTACAGTTAAATTTACAGGAGCACGTTTGTCGTTTGTATATTTTTGCTGCAACATGTGTTCGATTACTAGATGTAGAGACATATTCCTGTCCGGCTGCTTTTCTTCTCTTGTTTTCAGATGTTCTCCATTGTCTAACTAGAGGTCTTCCGCGTTTAAGAGGCGTTTGTTTTCTCTCTTCCAGATCATCTTCTTCCTCTGACTCTAAATCTGACTCCGGTTGATAAGTGATGTCATTTTCGTCTTCACTCTCAACTATGGGAATTTGTTTAATTGTTCTCTCTGGTCTAGGGTAGATTGCATCATTATGTTCTTTACATAATCCGTCTTTATGGTCCCAACATAGGTAACAATAACAAAACGGGCATGCTATAAACACATCTTCAGCACAATTTTTAACATTGCAAGGTTGAGGGGCAGTAGTCTCGACTGGATCATCTTGAGGGGCAGTAGTCTCGACTGGATCATCTTGAGGGGCAGTAGTCTCGACTGGATCATCTTGAGGGGCAGTAGTCT
>JAUZND010045856.1:6984-20266 GCA_034780555.1 Coelogynopora nodosa | reverse complement strand
AGAGAGAGAGAGAGAGAGAGAGAGAGAGAGAGAGAGAGAGAGAGAGAGAGAGAGAGAGAGAGAGAGAGAGAAAGAAAAATGCGATAAAAGAATTATTCCATATGAGTCACTAACTAACCGCTTGTTTCTTCTCCCGCTGTTCCTGTTCCTCCCTGTAGACCTGCTCAGGAGACAGAGTAACCGCCGCTGGGGCCCCTCCACCACCCCCCGGGCCAGGGGCAGCTGTTGTTGCGGTACCTTAATCAGATGCATAAAGGATAAGCGTACAGTACGTCACGTCACATAGAGCTTGGAAACATCAAATTTGTCATAGTAAACAGTTGTTTCACAGACAGCCAGAATATCTTCATTTTAAAGAGTTGTTGTCTGTGATAGATCTAATAAGTGGAATATTTATTGAAATATTATATCTAATACCTTTTCAAGATACTTATCTACTTATTTGTTTCAAAAAAATATTATTTCAATTGTTCGAAGAGAATTACAACTTCAAATTATTTTATTAAAGATAATACACCTTTTTTCGTTTTTCTTTTGTGTTTAGGTACTTTTACTGCTAGCTATAATATACGAATATACGTGATGAACACTGCAATGTCCTTGTCAACAGAAATTTATATATTTATGTATAGTCGAATTGATTACGTGAACTGTTTTACTCAATGTATGTTTATTTTATATTTATTCTAAATTTTGATATTCTGCAAGGTGTTAATTATTTGAAAATTCTAAAATTACTTACAGCAGATGTTAAAAATATATATTGGTAATATTATATAATTACAAAATGTTAAAAATAAAAAAGATGAAAAGATCTAATTTAAATTATTACATTATTAAATTATGTATGTTTCCTTCAATTTTCCCACTACTCATTTGAACAGAATACATAATCACTCCTAGTAAATTATGCATACATAAGGAGTATACTTTTTAATGGTATGCCAGGATCTCTCTTTCTTTCCGTCAACCGCGGATATCCTTGTGCTTATATATTTCCTGTCCTTTCTATACTCATGAAGTTTTACTTAACTAGTACCAAATAAATTTGTTTCTTAACAAATGGCAGAAGTCCGTTACTATTTACACTTATTTGCGGCTTTATACTTTAACCTGACCGCCCTAAGTTATTCAGGGACACCTCTTCTGTAGTTGTGAATAATACAATTTCAGAAATTAACCTGTCTTTGATGTTTCAGCGGGTTTGTTCATTTCTCCAAAGAAAGCTCCCATAGTTGAGGTGAAAGCGTTCGTATTTCCCGAGGCCAGCATGTCTGTTAGCATAGACATCCCGTTACCTCCGGCGCCCAGCATATCGGTGACATCAGTCTGCGGTTTGGACACCACAATCACAGTGTCCGTGTTGAAAGTGGGCATCCGTGCCGCGTCCGCAACGATCAGGCAAATTGTCATCTTATAGTCATTGTCGGAATCGCCGGTAGAGAACTTTGCGTTCAGTTGACAAGCAGAAATGTCTAAAACAAGAATGAAAAGTTGGAGGTTTACCTTAAATGGAAAATTTAATGGCACATGGTAAATCACCTTTTTTCTCCTGCATTAGTCTAATACCTAATATTCCATTATTTAATATCTGACATACATTCCAAAATTCCCGCAATAACCGAAGTATCATTGATTGTAGAGGATTGAACACCTATATTTTCCCTTGTTTCATTTATGACATATGAATGTTTACGAAAAATTTACAAAAAACTTTAAAAATCTAACACAGAGTTCACGCGATTATCAATATGGAATTTAACAATAAGGAATACCGGTGAAATATCCAACTTTACAAAACAGATTAACATATTTCAAAATTAATCAATTTTCACGCCAATCAGGTCAACCATGTCTTTCATTAACTTTATTGTTTTGTGATTACATAACAGTATTTGGCATTAGCAATAGAGAATGTTCCCTCTGATCGCTTGAGGAGTGTTCAGTTTGGTCGCTGTTAAATCACTGTTTTGTAATAATAAATGGGTGTAGTAATGTGTGTTCACCTATTCTTAATAAAGGCTGCGTTGAATGTTTCCACCATAGATATGGATTGCTTCTTTCTCTCTCATTCCTAGATGTACAATCTAACATAATCCTGTTATATACGATGGTTATGAAAACGATGAGTCATACACCCGTTTTGCGAGGCAAACGGAAGCTAGAGAAATATCTTAGCAGTTATGTGCATCCTAAAATATGCTAATTATGTTGAAACTGCATGTAGTTAATTTTCTTTTAATAAAATGAGTTCCTTAAAATTAACGATAATATATATAAATGTCAAATTTTAATACGATTTTAATGGTACAAAATAATATTTTATCTGATGCCTATCTCACAACTTCGCAAAGCCGAGGATGACTCATCTTTCTCACAACTTCGCAAAGCCGATTCATCTTTCTCACAACCGCTGAGGTATGTATGATATACGAAAAATCGATATCTATGGTTTTCACCCAGTCACGAGTATACTCTGTATTTTTCACTATTTCACGCAGTAATAGCATACATCGATACGATATACATTACTCATACTCATACCTCGATTAATCCAAGTGCAATCAGAGGATTGTATCTGCCGACTCGGAGTGTTAACTCCAATAGCGTAACCGATGGAGTAGGTTAGCGGCAGATCAATGTCCGTGGCACCAGTGCAGGTAACCGAGAAGTGGGTCTCTAGGGCCACACCAGTGGACGGCACAACGTTCACTATCAAGTTGTCCAAAGTTGGCCCCGTGTTCACCGTGAAGGGGATTAACCCAATACCTGAGTAAAAAAAGGGGGTTGATGTCTTTCAGTCTCATTCAATTATCATACAATTTCAAGGTAAAATAAAATAATGTAACTACTCATGTATACTAATCAGTTTTCACTATTCATAATTTTGATTTTTTCAAAATAATTCAAAATAAACTTATACTACATTCCATTTTGCGATCACATAAATCACATACTAAACATATAGTAACAAATATAGATTAAAACCCTTGTAACGTTATATACAGTCACATTAATAATTGTATTAAAGCTAATTAATTTTTTTAGAGAGCTAATTAAAGCTTGTATATATAAACGTAAATGCTTAAATCTTTTTTATCATTGAAAATATAAATTATATAAACATAATTTAACATCATGTTATTTAATGAAATTCCAAACAATAATGTAACATTATAATTAGTCCGATTATGACATGTCTTTTACATATATAATTCACAAAAATTGCACAAATAAAAAGAACGCGTAAAAACAAACAATGGCATATGTAATTTTTGTACCCGCGTTTTCTGTATCCTCATCACGCCAGCTACTGATACTAAGGGCGAAGAAAGAAGGATCGGAGATATTCGGTTTGTTGAAGAGAGGATAGTTCATATCGAATGCCAATCCGGAACTTAAGCGTCCTGTGGTAAATAAAAAAGTTTTCATAGCTTAAAACATGATGAAATTTAGCACCACAATCTGTAAATACTAATGTAGGTGTTAGAACAAAATTTGTTCCCGGTTTTTCTTTTTAATTGTATATTAATTTTGCAATAATTGTTTAAAATATTATTATATAGAACATGGTTTCAGTACACGTATCTGACTTCATTATATATCATTTCTATCATCAGAAAAGTTATGTAAAAGTTTGTCTGAAATGAATGCACTTAAATTTAATATGTGGAGACATACAATAGTAAGTAAGTAGCTCGTATTTCTTTTTTTCATAATTAAATAAATCGATTATTACCTTATAATAAACAAAGTATATTTCATATTCCATTTATATATTTATTATTGGCATATTGCATGATAATTTAATACACCACATCTTTTCTATCTGCATATTCGGTTAGATATCGAATATAGAACTTTATTGCCGATATTTATCGTTGTATTTATATACCTATTCTTGTAAGAAATTGATTTGATATCATAGATAAATGAAAATGAAAACCAATCTTAGATTTATTTAAAATAACAAAGCGCTGTTTTTTAGCAATTATACGATTGAATTTGATTTTTTTACTGCGCTGCAATTTTACAAGATTTATAAATTGTATAAATAAATTACAGAAAAACAGTATCGATTATTATTATTCGAATGAAGAATGAAAACAGTGTTAGAGGCAGCCCATTAGAATTCTAAAAACTGCGCACTCTGTCCAGAAGGCGCCAAAATCACACCAAAATAGCATATTACTAAATGTGTATAAATAAACACACAACTGGGAAAAAAATGACCACAGTTTTCTGTGAGGTTTGATTAGAAAATAGCGTAGCTAACGCTTAAGGGGTGCACACTTTTAGTCAGAGACGTTAATTTTTTTTTTAATAGGTACTATACACGAATGCGTATAATGCGTATGCCTGCGGGCAACACAAGCGATTCTTTCGGCTGTCTTTACAAAAAAGCTGTATATATACATACGTCCCCAATTCTAAAAAGTAAATAATTCTTATTCCATTAACGTAATATATTGACTTAAAAGCTGAAATATATAGTGACATTTACCGTTCAAAATTTAACTCAATGCTAAATAATTAAGTATTGAACAAAAGCGTGTGATTTCAATTATTGAACTCTCTGTCGGTAATATCGGTAATTTAAAAAATCTATGTTTATTCAAAAACTTCCAATGTAACATAGTTTCATACAATAATCCACTACAAAACAGAGAGACGAAGTGTTATTTATGTAATATACATATTATGTGTAATCCTATGATTATTTTATATTCTATAGTTATTTGTGTGTAGTATAAAACAATTTATAGATCACTAGTCGTGCAGCCCATGACATTGCATTTGAAAACTGGTAACCATGACTCATAGTCGTGTAGCCAATGATTCATAGTCGTGCAGCCAATGACTCATATTCGTGTAGCCAATGACTCATAGTCGTGTAGCCCAAGACATTGCATAAGGAAACAGACACCGTAGCTAATAAAATACAAACTCCGACTATTTTACTGATAGAGAATAAAATATAGACTTCTCGATTGTTAATCATATAACCTATATTGAATTATTTAAATTAGAAACATAAACTGGTAATCGTACTCCAGTTCGCAATCTGGGCATAAATACATATTGTAATGAAATGTATTTTCCCCCGACATTCTAATGATAAAAAAATACCATAAAATTGATTGACTGGGCAATTACATTTCTTAACCGAAACTAAAAAAAATTAAAAAAACACTTCAAACATTTAGTAGAAGGCTATAATGATGAGTAATATGCGATGCTTTTATACTGACCTGTGCTAGATTTAGCATCCCAAGGTTTCAAACAGATGCTGGGTGTCATGAAGGACATCAGCTCCATGATGTCTATGAGTTCCGGAAGTCCATGAATAATTTCACTTTGACACCATCTAAATAAATAATTTTAATATATAGTTTCAGTTTAATACAAAAAATATAAATTATTATTTCATATAATATGTACAAATTGACACCGGTCTGATTTATTTTAATAGGTATAAAAGGGGGTTGAGTTAAGCCTCTATAAATAATGTAAGCATTAAACAAATATTGTAAAATAATTTTTACATATTGAAATCTTTAAATATATAAATAAAAAAACAATTAGTAAAATCATATTACATTTGTCGATGCTTTTCATCCACGTAGTTCAAAAAACCGCATACTTTATAATAGAAAGGTTTTATAAAAAATGTATACAGCTATGTATGTACAGCAGATATGTATAAGACTCTGGATTAAAAAACCATATGTTTAATAATGTTATATTAATTTGTGTTTAGGAGCTACTTTAAACAGATAATTTCTTTGATTACCTTACTAATTACTGTACCATAGATAAATCTTTTTTTACCTACGTTTAATTTGTCTATAGGGGCACGCTATAAGTAGTGCTATAAGTAGTGCTATAAGTAGTGCTATAAGTAGTGCTATAAGTAGTGCTTTTCGCTAATAATGTATTGTATGTCACTCGATCTTCTATAGAAAGCCCTGAATAAACTAGTAAATCGGTAAAAAGTGATTCTGATGTAAATATATCTCAGACGGCAATATAGTTCACCATAGGGTTCACCATCATCATCCGCTTAGCCGCCATCTTGGAATATATCGTGATCAAAATTAAAAGTGAGTTGTATGTTTTAATATATAATAATCACTTTTTTAATACAATTTCTCGCATCATCAAATGGTTACGTATATATCGCGGCGTTAAATCTAAATTTCAGTTTGACTCACCTAAAGTTGTACGTAACACCTGGAACTCGATTACTAATTGTCATTTGAAACTTGAACGGTGCATAAGGGTCAATCTTTTTCAGAGGGGAATTCGACGCGGGCGAAACGAAACCAGATTGACAATTTGAAATACATCTAAAATGGAAAAAAAGCCATTTAATGGAAATCATTTTATATTCACCAATATGCATATATATTAAATAAACTAAACTAATTTTAAACATACATTCAAAAAACGTATCGGTATCAATTCAGTGAAAAGAATAAACAAATAAAATTAATTCTTTATAAATATTATATATATATATATCAATTATAAACAGTCGATTTAAGGAACAAATATTTATTAGAATTCATTAATCCTTTCGGCAGTGATGCACTACGAAAATATGACAACACCATGAAGAGGTGTTGTTTCTATAAAATTATAATATATAAACTTACCTGATAGTTACTGCCGGAGGGGTTCCTGTAACCAAATTAATATACAGTATGAACCTGGTCGATGGCTGTCCTACGGAGCGGACCACGAGATGTATCCCGTGAATTTGCTTTTCAAACATGTACTTGGTTTGAAGTCTAATAACCTTGTTTGAGGGTGTCAGCATTGAGTAGAGCTCCTTAGTCGCGTTGTGGTTTACCGGATCGTTCCAGTTAAGCTTCGAGTAGGCATCCTTGACCACCTGGGGTGCCGCGGCATTGTTCGGGTCGCTCCACTGAGACGGTTGGATTGGCTTCAATTCAGCTGGTAACCAATGACATAATATTAAGTTACGTAACTATAGTGCTACGCTAATTAATATTGTATCAATTCATTCAAATAATATCGTACAATAAATGTTCCCATGTATAGTTAATATTCATCAGATCGGCATTTTAGATTGTTTCAAATTGTAGAAGATGCTAATACTTTGAAGTCATGTCTGCAGATCCATAATTATGAGTTTATTTTATAGAAAGAAAGTAGTATAGAAAGAGTGGATTCTGACTCACTCATAAATATATTTATAAGTGAGTCAAAATCCACTCTTCCTATACTACTAAAGACGTATTTTTTAAATTTATTAAAAAAATTAAAACTAAATTATAATATGTTAGTTAAGAAACCACATTTAGAATCTAAACATGATTTAAAAGATTAATGCAGTTAAATAGACGTGAAATAATAGATTTAATAATATACTAATTGTTGGAAGAATATCATTAATTATGAGGCAGGCATGAAACACCTCAAATACAATGATTAAACTAAAACAGTTCTATATGAACGAATTGTAACGTTTTAAACGAATGAAGTTGATTAATAAATATACTAATAGATTATATTTTTATATATTTTTAAAAACAAATCACGTAGAAAACTTTGCATTGGATATTTTCGCTATAATTAATTATATGTATCCAGGCCCACCCTGGATCCGCCAATTGGGGGGGGGGCTAAAGGGTGCTAACCCCCCCTTCTCGGGTAATTCTGGACTCGGTTTCCTTTTGCTAAACCAGCGCCCCAAAGTAAATTAAGTTACACATAATATAGTACATATTCTTTAGAAATTAAGTCCCCCGGTAACGTAATCCTGGATCCGCCACTGCATGTCAAGTATATTTAGTAATTATTAAATAAAGTTATATATTGTCTGAATAATCTAACACTAAATATATAATTTTTTAGTCGATAAAGAAATAAAATTATGAATAAAATTTTATAAGGTGTATAAAATAACATTATAATAATGTTACCCAGACATACTTCACTATATTTTATATTTTGAGCTGGAAATGTTCTTTAATATAGTCTTTAAATAATGTGGAAACATTTATTCATTAAATTCGTTTGAACAATTAAAAATTTTGGGTTGAGTTGAGGTACAAGGGATAAAAGAAATATATTATTGAATTTTTCTATTTATTCTTCAATTTTTTTGATTAAATCGACCTTTTTCATATATTTAAATTGTTCAATAATTTTAATCATTTTATCTTGTACATTGTGTTTGCACTCCCTCAATATCATTTTTTCCTTGAGGTCTTTTCGGTATTTCCTGCATAATTGAAGTCAGAATGAGTCGATTCTTCCTCTTCCTCCTCGTCCTCCATCGTATATCCTCCATTGATTGTATTAATTCTTCGGCTGTTAAAGAATGTTTATTTTCTTGTTCGATATCCTGTGTTGATTGATGTCCGTGCAATATGGCAACTTTGGGAATTTCGTTAAGTCGGTATATGTGCAAGATTAGTTCCAATTGTCTATTCAGTTTAGTGTCTAGTCGATAGACTATTTCTATGAGGAATACTTCCGTTGTAGTAAAAGCACTTTATTGCATTAAATCGTAGAATAGTCAAAAGTAACAATAAATACATGATTGAAGTACGCTCTCTCGCGTTTAACAACATATTATGTACACAAAAAGTGTGCAGGAATTCTAACAAAAGTCTTTAAAAATATTAAAAATTCAACGGACTTACGGTTATGTTAATCAACTGTGTATTTAGTTGTTTTACTTCATATATATTACATAATTTTATAAGTTTATAATTTATATTTTTTAAAATGTCGTATTATATAAATATTAATAATAAAGCGTAATGCATTTGCATGTTGAAATAAAATACTTAATTTTAGTGGACTACTCAAGTCTACTCTGTTCGTTTATGTTGATATTGTTCTGAATTTATTTAATTCGTCATATGGTTGACTTTTCCCCTCTAGTGTTTGTGTGCTTAGCAATAATTTCGATGGCTCAAAAGTTGACTCAGTTACAATAAATGTTATATTGTCATATTATTTATACACATATTAGCTTATTTTACTGTTCAGAGTATCTTTTTATGATATATTTGTTGGGACATGTGAAATGTTCTGTTAGAATAAAATTTAATTTAATTTAATTGTTATATCTTAAAATGTCGTTTCGCACAAAACAATTTTCGCTTCTCTTTTTAAACGCAAGTTTTAGCCCTGACGACCTTACAATATGTTTTTTAGATCTGATTATTTTTTAGACAGATACTAAATAATTATGCCAACATCTTACGTTTTGGCTCCGGTGCCACATTATCTGTTTTCGCTCTTGACATATTATTTATTTTGCATAAAATATACTTTTATGCTTTTGTTCTAAATACTGTTGACGCCACCCTTTGTATTGAAGGCAAACAAATATACATTGGGCAGCCCTCTAGATTGTTGGGCATACATCGTTTGCCTACGCTTTGGATTAAAACAATACTGATATCCAATCTCTTACCCACTGGATTGAAGGTAAGCGTAATATAAATGTGTCTGCGCTTCGGAAAAAGTAAATGCACTACGAAAATATGACAACACCAACTTAGAATTTTTAAAAAATATAAAAATACCATTAATGCATAATAATATCGAATGAAAGTTGAACCCTGACAGCTGATACGATTAAAGTTGTCCTATTTTCATAATATAGGCTATATATATATATATTATTTCGAGCCATTATTATGTATTTGAAACATGCCTATTATTTGTTAAAGTGATAATTTATTATGTCTGACCATGTACACATATAGTAAATAATATGTACTAAACATGTGTTACTATTGTTAGAATTACGCACAATTATTGCAAAAATTTTAATTGAGTTAAAATATATGTGTCATTAATAAATTAAAATATTGTAAAACAACTAAAATATCTAAAAATTACTAATATAAAAATATTTAAGCTTAAACAAATTTAAAGAAAAAACGAAAATTGTAATATTGTAAATAGCAATTAAAACCGAATAACTTAACATGCGATCCTTACAAAACTAAACCTAATACCAGTAAGCAACATTCAACTTAACTTACCCATTGTTGAAACCATAGTATTCGATGAGAAGCAACCTCTGTGGATTACCCCATTGTCGGCACAGGTGCTTACATCAAAATTTGCATTTTTGTCATAAATGAAGTCTCCATTGAAAACAACTTTCTCGCAAAATCTCTGACAGTACCATTCCACCATGATACTGTCCGTTTCTCCTCCGGCATAGAATACGTCCTCACTTGTCGAGCAGGAGGCATCCAGGGTGAGGGGTATGCCCCACTGTGATGTCAAAGGATTCCCTGAACCAGGCCTCGAGATACACGGCTTTAATCCACCAGCCACAATGTTGTATTCTATTGATTCTGTTTTAGAAAGGGTTGGCTCATTTTCGACTTGTAGTAGCAAGCTCACTTTGACACGATCCCCTGGGGAAAGCGTGTAACTTGGTATAGTTAGTTTGGTCAGGTGCATGTTTAACAGGACCGCTGGGTACCACGATCCACGGAGCTGTGCGTCTATCGAATCAAACCCAGTTTCATTAATTACATGATTTCGGTGTAAAGTGTAAAATGCCCTTATAGCTGGAACATAGTCTACCCATGCTGATCCTGACCATCTGGAAATGCTCCATTCAAATGAGGTAGACTGATTATAACACGTTAACTGTAACATCGAATCGACAACTATTTTTTCTTTTCGAATTCTCGTCTTGGCACCACCGCCAACAGCAAGAGAAATTACAGGGTATGTGCAGAAACCTTTAGCTACCGTCATGTTCCATTTCTGTGTAATATTAGAGACATCATTCCAACCTGAAAATGTAATTTCCTGCGTACCAAAATACATAATCCAGGTTATAACTCTAATGATAATTGAGTTGACAGTTCCTCCAGCCAACCAAGCATTATAAGCAGACATATACTCATTTGATGTGATTTCATTGAAATAACTGTCATATGCAGAACCGCATTTTTGCTTCGTACCAAAAGCTACCTTTGATACATTATATGCATCAGTGCCAAATGGAGTGAAGTCGACAACATAACATGCATTACTTCCGAGAGCATCAATTAGGAGATCGACATAATAAGGCTCTTTCATCACGTATGGTATAGTGGAACTAATCCCAAGAGACGCTATTCCTTGCAAGATTTCTATAGATTGTGTTACCTTTTCAGAATCCCGTGGATTCGATATCCGTACTGAAACATTATACCGACCAGGACGTGAATATTTGTACATGTTGAATGGAGAATATGTTATGTAATTGGGGCCATTATCTCCAAAATTCCATTCGTATGTTGGTAGATATTCATGACCAAATTGAGTGGTCACATTAAAAAAGGTTGGATTGGCATAAGGAAATATTGGTGCTTTCCCTTGTGAGGTGTGATATGCAGGATATGCTGGATTGAGTTGAGCAACATTGTCTAAATTTATTATTTCTGAATACACTGATTGATTTGAAAGTGCTGTAAACATGCTTAACTTGTTCCAAAGTGTAATGTTTACTGTGAATAAACCTGGAGAATTATAATTGTGTGGCGGTGTCAGCAGACACAAACGATATCCAGGAATGGACTGGCAAAGAGAAGCTTCAGGGCTGTTAGAATAACTCGATTCGTTTTGACAATTTCCTGATTGGCTGGTATTTGGAGGTGATCCATCTCCAAAGTCAATGTCATACCAAACTCCCGCAGGCATATAGTTATCATACGTTGAACTATTCAAGCATAGAGCAAATCTCGCATCTGTTAACACTGTAAGATTTGTGGATCGTAAAAGAAAATGACTTCCCATGTTTAAGAGTATGTAATCTCTGACGGGCCACTCAATGTAAAGTAATTCTGGTAATGTTGCTGTGACATTTGAGACCAAATTTACCGCCCGAACAGACACCATCCGGGGAACAGTAACCTTGAACACATGAGTGACATTTGGTGATTGAGTATCGTTTGTATTGATTTCATGTGTTTTGCCATTATCAAAATCAAAAATATATTTAATACGAGAACCCCATGATTTCGAAGTAAAAAACAATGTATCCAGAAATGCTACCTTTGCATAAACATCTGTTTGGATTGTTAAATTCAGTATAAGTTGCTCAACATCCATGGTGAGATTTCGTGTAAACCAGGAAACATCATTGCTTATGTTTAAAATGATTATATATGTGCCATAATTGGTGAAATAGTGGAAATATTGATCAACAAGAAGAGTGTTCGTCCAGTTTATTGCCACACTAACCGATGTTGAATTGCCAATGAAAGCAAGATGAGCAGTGACATTCGTTGGTAAATTAGCGACAGTTCCATTGAATGAAAACGTGAAACCCACAGATGTGCCGGCGTTTAAAGGCAACGCATTTGGACTTGTCACCGCAAGACCCGTTGTATTCGACCGTACTGGATTTAAAACACGAATAACTTGTGTGAAATTCCAGGAATCCACGTTGTTTGCTACAGTTATGTTAAACAGGAATACTCCAACCAAGGAGTAACTATGTGAGATGTCAATTGTTCCATTTTGATTAGCAGTCCATTTATCATAGAACTGACTCGTAATGGTGCCATCACCGTAGTTAACATGTACATAGAATCTAGAACTTTGTTCCAAAATGAATGTTATCTTATTAACTTGTGTTCTGTTGATCACTAGTTTTTCAAATGTTATGTTTGGACCGTCAATAAGGTAATCGAAGTATAGTGACATCGATTTCGTGATCATATTCGTCGCATAGTTTGTAACGGTTACATTTATTGGAAACGTTCCTGAAACAGATGTCATAGTTGAATTAATAATGAAATATCCTTCTTTCTTGTCGTTCGATGTGTAGGTAATGTCCAACGGATATATCTAAAAATGATAAAACGGTAAAAGTAAAAACGTATCTAAAAAAGTAGTTAGTGTTTGAAATCCTAATAAATTATTAAAAAACTCAAATTCACATAATGTTAATAATACTGTATAAGAGATATTTTGTTCGTATCTTTAAATCAAAATTTATGATGTGTAAATTCAGAACCAAGGCAATGTAAACTGCTACTTCAAGGGATACATTTTCATCGGTATTTAAAAATGTACGTATCTATGATGAATTTAATCTCAACGAATAATTAATATATTAAATACTATAACATGACTAATAAAACAATTTCCGAATTTCTGAATTGCGAATAGTTATAAATAGAAAGCAGGAAGAGTTGAATATTTAGAATAAACAAGATTTAGAATAAACAAGATTTAGAATAAACAAGATTTAGAATAAACAAGATTTAGAATAAAC
>JAUZND010045845.1:0-20266 GCA_034780555.1 Coelogynopora nodosa | reverse complement strand
ATTATTATCATGATTAAAAAGGGTATTTAAAAGGGATATTAAAAAGATATTAAAAAGGGCATTTTAATATTAAATTTGCGCAAGTTGATAAAAAGTGGTCCGTTTCAAACCGGACCAACCGGGCCATTGGCGCCGGCCCTGTATATATATATATGACTTATAGTAAACTAAGTAAAAAAGAAAGCAACATGAAATTTTATAGTTTTCGATAACAATTGTTGTATATTTTTAGGAAGCGATTTTTAGTTTATCCAATTACTATGTAAACATAAAATGGCAGATAAAAAAGACAAGTAATGGTCACTTGTGAGGAATGCAATGAAAAAGCACAATAAAAGTAAAAGTTTTATTACAATTAACAAAAAGCCGAGCTTTCACCTTACCATGAATGTGCCGCCTTCTTGTTGAAAGGCGAGAGTTCGGCTTTTTGTTAATTTTAATAAAACTTTAACCTTTTTTCGTGCTTTTTCTTTGCATATAAATGCAGTGCACATAAGCTGTGAAATTCTGGTAACTTGTAGTCTTTATATTTTTATTAAATTAAGTGAGCACCTGATTTTTCTTATGTGAGCACTTCACTATTATATATTTGGACCTGGTCGACGCAGAGTTAACGGGTGTAATGTTTTTCATTACAGTACGAAGCGGTATGTTTACAAGTGCACGATCACTCGATCACTCGATCCTCACATTATTAAAGTCAGCATAATTAATACCATAGTCGTATACGTACATATGTCTCGGTTAATGTCGGTTAAATTTAGTTTCCAATTTAGAACTTTCCTGGTATGATTATCATACGATTTAATTGTCACATGATTGTCACTTTCCATCAGTGAAATTACGTGTCAATTTTTGCTGAATAGAATGAAGTTGTCACTGCTAGCTTGAGGGGGGGGAAGGGGGGCGACGACTCTGGATTCAAAGTTCCTGTTACATATATTGATTGTACTCTAGAGATCTGCAACGATGATAGTGTATGATATCTCAATTACTCTTAATTGTACATTGCACCTGTTCATCCTGTTACAACTTGCCTCTCAGACACCACGTTAACACTAAATTGTGCACTGTATATATGTGTGGCTGTATAATAATGATGTATACTATATTGTGTATAGCTTAAGGTTATAATAAAATGCTTAGTGTATAGTATTTAAAATAAATGTATGCGTGAGATCGTGAAATGTGTATTATTTAAACACAAATTCGATTGATTAGCTGGAGGCGAGAGTCAAAATAATCCACCGTCATTTAATCTCTGCAGTTTAATATTCCTATGTCAATATAGTACATTATAGTGTAGTTTTTCAAGGTTATTATAAATGTATGCTTTGTTCTTTAATTAAATACTTAGGTTTAGCTGTATATTTAGTACGACAAAGGTGTACTAATTATAATGCACCAGATAGTTGGAGAATAAAGTTTAAAATATTTTTTTTCTAATTTAAAATCATTAATGATATTATAATATTATAGTTATCAGTAAACTATTAAAAATATGATTTAGCAAAAAGTGTATAAGTATGCAAGAAGTACCGTTTGTTGACTATATCATCAAATTCTGTTTAAACTACTGATTTCAAATATTGATACGGATATTATAAAGTCAACGTCAGGACAATCTGGACGCTCCATGGTTTCAAATAGTTATATAAATATGTGCGTAATTTGTCACTGTTATATAGACTTCTGTGATATCAAATGGAAAAGTGAATAAATACCATATGAACTCTTTTTTGTTAAATTGTCAACTTTTTGTGAAAGTTTCGGACATGTCAGAAAGACACCCTCCAGACCTGCAGGATATTTCTTTTTGCTTTTTGTGATAACTGAACAATACCTACTTAAATGTATAAAATGATCATTATTTTCTATAACTAGTATTTCTATAATTTCTTCACCTATAGGCCAGAAATTCAGGAGATAATCTTCAAGTGAATGCTCACGAGGCAATGGTACCTATATCAATGCTTATTATGTTATGTTCTGAGGCACCTATAGAACCAAGTAGGCCTACGCAACTATTTTATTATCTCACAAACGTTTACAACATTGAGAAATAAGACGAAGCAGAACATATACGTATAGGCCCTACACACCTTCAGGAGATAGTCATTGGGGGACTGCTACAAAGCTATAGTATATCTTTAAAATCAAATGAATTTCTGTATCAGTAAGTCAGATAATTTTAAGTTAATAAAAATGATTTTAGTCAATAAAATATAATTTTAAGTTAATAAAATATAATGTTAAGTTAATAAAATATAATTTTAAGTTAATAAAAATAATTTCAAGTTAATAAAAATAATTTCAAAAGTTAATAAAAATAACTTTAGGTTAAGTGATAAATGTTCAAATTATGGTTTCGTTCATATCTGAAAAAAGCAATCAAAATTTTAGGTAAACGCATGACAATTAAAAATTAGTCCATCAAATGAAATATGTCAATTAATTCTAAATAATTATTTATCATTTCTCATTTATTGATATACAGTATGAATTTCTTTCTTTCTCTCTCATTCTTAGAAGTACAATCTAACATAATCTTGTTACATACGATGGTTATGAAAACGATGAGTCATACACCAGTTTTGCGAGGCAAGTCGAGGCTAGAGAAATATTCTACAGTAAAAACCCGCTAATTAATGCATCAGTTTTCCCAGGCAAAGTTGTAATAATTAACGAATGCATTAATTATAGTAATTAATACATTTATTTTAAAATCTAGAAATTGTATTCATTATTGAACAACTATCAAGTCATAGATTGTATTGTGTATATTAACAGAACTGTGTATAGACATAGAAGATTTTATTACAATACATACGTTTTTTGTTTATGATTAAGTATTATTTTTCATAATACAGATTAATGAACAGATAAAACGATCTCAAAATAGGTCTCACAATATATTCAACAATAACAACAACTACTACAAAATTCAAATAGACACACAAACATGTAAAAATGAGTTATCATTTATTTAAAATAATAAGTCATTTTCTGTTATGTTTTAGTATTTTCAAAGTTTCGACATGTTTCCGAGGGCCCTAAAATCTCAAAATTTCGCGTCGTATAGCATGATTTACTTCCCCACATAAGGTAGCTCACGATATCTAAATCTAATTTCTGTACATTATACCTAATCCCGAATTACTGCGTTCTGTCAGAGTTTCGTTATAAATATACATTATTATTATATTCACTAATATGCTGCCCTCGCAACAAACAATTTTCATATAAATTCTTCCATTATATTTTATTAAATATTATAGTATACACACTTCGTATTTGAATTGCTAACTAGTAAATTATTTTAAAATACCGCGGTAAAATTAGTAAAATATACGTCATTAAAAGAGTTATTATTGCAACTGCAAATATTTATTACATTTCAAATAATGCTTCGGAAAAGATTTGTGAAGTACACATTAACCACATATTTTATTTTAAGTATTAAAATAGTAAATAATTGAGTAAGTTTATTTACCAATTTTGAAGAAATGAGCCTTATATAATAGCGTATTATGATATATTTAATGAATCTATTTAACTCTCAGTTAATGTAGTAGGCCTACAAGCAAAAATAATAAAAATAATTGAAGAATGTATTAATTAGAGACATAAATAAAAAAATGTGCCAACACAAGTGGTATTAATTATCGAATGTATTAATTAGCGAGTGATAACAGTATAACAATAGACTAATTATGTTAAAACTTAAAGTGATTAATTTTCTATTAATAAAATAAGTTCTTTATTTAACGATATTATTGTATAAATAAACGCAACATTTTACTACGATTTTAATGGTGCAAAATAAAATTTGATCTGATAAAGTTTTCATTGTCAAAAATAGCTTTGAAGGATGCCTATTTAGGTTGTCCGCATATGCCATTTATTTTTTGCCTCGCAAAGCTGAGTATGACTCATCTTTGTCGCAACCACTGCGGGGCACGGATTGTGTATATATATATGTATTTATAAGTATAATCCTACTCAATTCTCACTTTAATATATCATTGTAGTGTATTGAGTTATTGCATAAAACATAAATAAAAAATATATAATCTATATTCTGAGTTCCCGTGGCGAACGAAACTGTCGTTTGAATTTTAAACGCGTTGTTTTTAGTGCCTTGCTATAATAATATTATATATTATTAACAGAGCAATAACATTGTTTATATTGTATATTCTGGTAATTTTAAATTCACGGACTGTGTTCAAATACCAAACGCTTAATTTTCATCCTCTATTCAACCAGCCATTTCTTAGATAAACACGCTGCTTGCCCACAATGCTTACATAACTATAGCTTAAGAACTGGGGAACATTTTAACCAGAAAAATACTTAATTATTCGGTGAACAGTTTATTAGCTTCTCTGATTTAGTAATTAGTTTGTCATTACACAACGCTAATGACTCTCCCTGAGATACTTCTATTCAACCAATAATTGCATCAGCTAAGCATTCCGGGTTGGACTTTTAGTAATTGCTAATGGCAAATTATTTTTCTATGTTCAATCTATGGCGATGCCTGCAGTTGCCTACTTAAACAATTATTTAGGCTCCATATTATGTTATACCACTCGAGCACAGATTGTAAGTAACACAGAACTTTGTTCCTGCGTCCATTTAACCAGAACAGAGCTTTAAATGGACTTGAGAATTGTATAATGCAGTTGTATAATGCGAGCTGTACGTAATTGGTGACGTTAGTCTATTGATTTCATATATCACAGCTACACCCCCCTTACTTAATACGACTGTATTGGCTGGAATATGGGTTGACGTAGAATTAAAGCAATCTACGACATAGTATAAAATTATTAGAAAGTATTCAACCAAATTATTATCATTCCATAAGGTTGCAGCTATTTTGTAGTTAAGGATACGTGTGCATCATTTGAGTGAATTTTATACGAAATCTTGTTAAAATGCCTGATTACTTGTCTTGTGGGTCCTGTCCTCAAGACTTCGAACTTTCTGACATCACTCAATTTATTGAGCATAAGCGCTGGAATTGTTCTACTGCTTCGCGGGAAACTACTCAATTCGCGATTAACCTGCTCGAATGCGTCAAGTGTTTCCGCAAATTTAATACTCCCTGGCCCCTGCTAATCCACATTCAATTGGACCACCATCTCAACGTAGTTCGTAACTTAGTTCTGCCAAGGCAACAGCCTCCTCCACTGATCCATCAACAGCAGACAAGTCATAATGAGTTAGATATGGAAGCTGAACACCGCAGTGTCACCACCCAGACGCGGACAACAAGCCTGCAACGATCGCGTTGCTATCCAATCTGCTGTCAGAAGTCGGAACCTCTCGAGTCTAATGAAGATGACTCCTCCTGTCTGCCGTGTCCCTGCGCCGAAGCGGCCAAGCCACCGTGTTGTCGTCCAGTTCATCCAACAGAGGCGGCTCCACGGACAAGCGCGTCCTGCTGTCAGCAACAGCCGGGGGGTTCTCCGGCCAAGAAACCCAAGGCCGAGTCCTGCTGTCCATGCCCCCCCAAGGCCGAGATGAACACGCGCGACTGTCAGACAGATTTCGAGTATTTTGACTTCGACATGGATCTCCTGCTCAGTGATGACCAGCTGGCCATTACCCCGGCACCAGTAGTGACATCTTCGGAGACCCAAGCTCAGGAACAGGTGCCCAACTATCCGCCAATAATCCCGGGTGTGACGGAGGTACAGTCACAGTCGGTTGAGACGCAACAGCACCCAATGCCGCTGAACAACAGCATGTGGCCTGTTGATAATATGTCAATGCTGCCACTACTCAATGCAGGCGGGTCCACTACCGCCGGCCAGACATTTTTTCCCAGCCCTCCGGAGCCGCAGTACCAATCGAGCAGTCTGTTTTCCAATATGCTGAGCACTCCGTCGGTCGCGGACGTGGCCGGCTCGACGTCACTGCTGAGCCCCGAAAGTCCGAGCCAGCTGCTGCGTTCACCGTCGCGCAAGACGCTGCGTGAATTCCGTTTCATGTGCCAGCAATGTGGGAAGCCATTCCGTCAGAACGTGCACCTGCGTAAACACGTCATGGCCCAGCACACGAATCAGAAGCCGCACAAGTGTCCCCACTGTGGCTACACAACGGTGGAGAAGAGCCACCTGACGGTGCACATCCGGACCCACACGGGCGAGAAGCCCTACCGGTGCCGGAACTGCACGTACTCGTCGGCGCAGAACTGTACACTCAAGTCGCACTACTTGCGGCGTCATCCGGGGAGTAGTGTTGTCTGCGATGTGTGCGGCGACGGCTACATCACGGAGCAGGAGAAGAACAATCACCAGAAGACCTGTCGAGAGATGGCGACGTCTACGGTTATGGACCTGGACACCCCGTGATGACTGGGTCTGTGTAGGTTGGGCGAATACTTTGTGAATGTGGGGTAGTAATATGGCATGTACATATTATATAATATTCTATTGAATGTACATGAATTCGTAGTGCTTCTACATGTTTAATTCATTCCAGTACAAAGTAGGTTTTGCAGTATAGCCCCCTATTTTTTGTGATGTCTGTTTTTCTTGTAAATTTAGCGCTGTTTTTGATGTTTTTAAGGTTATCCTTTTACTTGCAAATATTTCATATATTCTATAGATGGTACAAAACTTTTAACTGCAAGTATATCTAATTTGTACTATAAATAAGTTGATTTAATTTTTTTTTCTCTAGTTTTAAGATAGACGTCAGTTTGTTACTAGTTAACTCAAATTGTGTTTGTATTATAGTTTGTAAAAATATGTAAAGTTTTTATAGCCATTTTATATTTAGAGACATCTTGTTAAAAAAATTTTGCTCAGTATGTATTTATGAATATATATATATATATATATAAATATTATTAAGTATTTTGTAATGTATGTACTGAACATTTCTTTTGTTTTTAGTATTTAAATTTTTAACTCAATATATTATATTTATAATGTATTAATTACGTCTAGATATATTGTGCCACCAATACTTATTACGTATGAATTGTTTTTTTTGTTTGTCTTCGTAAATTCTTCCTTTTTCTATCACTGTATAATCTTGCTGATTCCTTGCTTGTTTTTTTGACGCGTATATAGACTGTTTCTGCTCTAAAGCCTACATGAAAAATGTAACTTATACTTCACTTGCTATATGGTTACATGTTATTTTAAGATTCTTTTGTTAAATGTATTGTCTTTATAACAGAGGTCTTAAATTTATCAGTTTTATTCTGATATAATATGTAAATATACTACTTATTATCAAGTTTATAATAATATACACCATGTCGCATTAATTATGACTTATCACTCAATGGATGAATTACTCCCAATTTTACTAAGCGATGCTCACAACACGGTAATTATTTCTGAAGCAGTGTAGACATGTCATTGCATGATATACTAAATATTACATAATTGATGAACAGGGTTGAGAAATATCTAATCAAATTGACCCACCAGCATTTATCTATTTACTTTTGAAGCAGACAAAATGTTTTTAAATATACTGTTTAGCTAATTTTGAGTCATCTATTATATAATAATGTTCTCCTGTATATTCTATGGAAGAACATGGTAAACTTAATAAATTATCGAATATCGGTGTATCAATTTTCCCCTTTGTTGCTTTTAGGTTTAAAAGATAGTATTTTAAACGTGGTTTTAGTTTACCATATTATATACACTTTTTAAAGTATACAAGCGTTTTATTATTTGTTTCCATGTTTAATCATTTGGTTAGTATAGTTGTTATCATTATAAAGTAATTTAAAAACTTGTTGTTTATCATGTACTTTGTTAGATCATATATAGGCCTAATCATCTATGAAAAGATTCACCCATTTGTAAGTGTGGACAACACTTTTTTTAAATATATTTTTGTTTATATTACTGTTAAACTTTGTTGAAATAGATTATATTTTAATTTATATATATGAATAACGAATATAGATTTACATCTTTATTGTACTCACTTATTTTTAAAATGCATTATTAGGGTTAGTTGTCTTATAGAAATGCTTTGAATTTTAAAAGGATCTCTATATTTTATAATTAGATTTAAATAGAAAATTACAATACGCTAGTGACTTTTTCGAAAATAATTTTTCGTGTAAAACATAATATTGTGACAAATAATCATGTATGCTAAGTACTATAAGTTAGGAGTTGTTGTCACATGTCTAACGCGTTATGTAATTAAAAAATGGTTTATACTGTATTAAAAGTACAATATAGATATTAAGCCCTAGTAGTCATAGGCCTATATATTATTTTAGACTAAATTTATATTATTTTTTAAAAATTTATCTTCGTTTATTACTACAAATATTGTTAGACATAAAATAGTCTAAAGAATGGTACACCCAAAATGAATAAAGATTTGTACTATTTGCGGGAAATTGCAAATATAAGTTTTCTAAGCTTTAAAGCCTGGTGTTGTTCGTATTTTAAAGAAACCAAAAAAAATGTCAAGCTATTAAATACCGTTTTTTAGGATCATATGCTTAAACAGTTCCCTTCAATAAAGTTTTGAGATATATTGTTTAACATTAATGTAAATAATAATTGTTTTATACACATTTCTATTAGGGCCTATTTTAATAACTCTCATTTTTTTAAATGGATAAGTAGACTGATGCTAAAAATCTATGTAATTTTAAATTAATAAGTCCATGAATATTGTAATAAAAAATATTGTTACAGTATACACAGAGGGAAATATTTAAAAAAAAATTGTAACTAATCTTTTTACGATTGACTAACATTTGAGTCACTACTTTAAGCATTTTGAAAAGTATTGTGATTTATAAATGTTTCAAGGCAAAACTATAATGTTCATAGGGGCCATTCAAGTATTAAGTACGCACAGAGGGGGGGTTTATGAAATGCGTACGGCCTGCATACAGGGGGGGGGTATTTGCTTCTGATGTACCATACGCAGTCCAAAAAATGTTTGCTCTGTATTTACAGTTTACATAGATGAACAAAGTATCAATTTCCAAAGAAATCGCTTAAAGAAGAGTCATATACTTTTCTGACGTATTGAACATTAGCAACAAGAACAAAAATATTATTAAGTATATTCAATAATCATAGAGATCGAAATACCTGTGAAACAATTAACTGTGAAAATATGGCCCTCTCATATTTGTTTATTTGTTATATTAACTTTATTATAAACTATTAATATAACTATTGTTGAACTAATATTGAAATAAATGTAAACAAAATTATGCAGAAATCTTTCAAAATGGATATTAACAAAGGTATACAAAGGCCAGCTGTGTTCACAATATATCTCCCAAACAAATCAAGTACATTTTTATATAATTCAAGTGCATAATTAATTGTAGTAGCAAAACGCCATATTATTAATTCATAATTATGATCACCAGCGGAACGGGCAGCCAATAAATGCCGCGAAGTGGCCAACCATTTCAGACTTTATATAAATAATGTAACTTGCATAATATATTCAAATTAAACGCAAAAAAAATTATAATCATGCACAATGAGATTTTATGTTCATTAGTCAAAATTCGCGTACATTATTATATATCTAATAATTGGAAATGCGTACTAGCGTACAGGGGGGAGGGGTCTAGACAATGCGTACTGCTTGCGTACAGGGGGAGAGGGGGGGTTTAAATTGATCAAAATTTTGCGTACGTAATACTTGAACGGCCCCATATCTGATTTGAAGAATGTACTTTTTATTTTTTTTAAAGTTACAATATATGTTCTTTACATTTATTGTAAACGTCATTTACAATATATATAGTTCCGTAAAACAATAAGTGGATTGAAAAAAATTATTATTTATCGTTAAATTAATAAAAAGTGGTTATATATATACTCCAATTATATAAAGTACATATTTAATTGAAAGTTTTTGAGAGCCGTTATTTCTGGTAATCCGTTACTTGTGTATATATCGCACCCTAGTAAATTGTATGGTTTAAATTCTGCATTTCATCTATACAGCATGTAACAGCTGCACCTAATATGTTAGCGCGGCTAAATACATTTAATAAAGATACATATCACGTTTTGTCTATATATAGCTTGATATATATACATGTACTTTGGTGATCTACTCTCCTATGTAATTATCGTTTGATATTGTATTATAGTCTATAATAATATATGCACAAAACGGCATGAATGTCCATAAACTACCTATATACTTAGCTACATTAATATGTATATTAATTCATATAGGTCCTTTACTTTGAAAATTAACAGGTATGACATTCAGGTTGCGTTTATAAGCCGCATATTGACTTTTTAAAAAAAAAATTGAATTCACAGGTGCCGCTTATGTATATACAGAGATTTACGGCAACTATAAATTGAGAAAATTAGGGGTTGCAGTTTTACACAATAAGTATATGCTACGTACAGCGTATATATATGCCTACCAAATATATAGTCGATAAAAAGTAATGGAATGTGACATAAGATTTAATAAATTTGAATTATTTCCGAGAATGAAAACAACTTTGAATGATATGATTAGGTTATATTTAAGATTTTATTATTTTATATATCACTTTCAATTACATTAATTTATTTCTCTAGATCCGGCTAGTAGGCTACTAAGTATTGTTTGGCGTAAAGACGGTACTATAGATCAATAGAGCTCGCTCGCTCTATAGCCTATTCTTTGAAGGGCAGCAGCGGTATATTGTCAAAATTGTAGAGCACTACATAAAATTAGGCGCATTATATAAAAATAAGCGCAAAGCACCTCGCTAAATAACACTCTGAATACATATATGTAATTTTGTGTATAGATATTAATTAATAAACTTGATTAATGCATGAACTATGAAAAACACTATAGGCTATATATATGTAGGGCTACACCTATATACCGATATACACGTACTTACACCGATATATATACCCTATATATATATTATCATATTAGCTATAATAATATATAGTAGCATATTAATTGCTATATATTAAAAACAACAAGTTAGAAATAGGCTGTCATCTTATTACAAAATTAAATACGTTTATATATATTATATATATATTTTGTATATGTTGAACAGAAATTTAAAAAAATACTTCAAACGATGCCACACATCCTTATGAAATAATTAATAGAAGAGACAACTTAATTCCTTGTTTTTTAGTAATTATGGACCTGCATACTCCAAAACAGCGTAAGAAATTTCAGAAAACAAATAATAATTTAATGAAAGAAGCTACATAATCTATAAAATATTGCCCCTGCGTCGCTTACTTATTTTTATTTGTACCGTTTATATCATTCATTAAATAATTTAAATAATAAATAATTAAAATTAGAATTAGAATTTAGCATACCACCTTAAATATTAACAACTTAGTATATATATAAAAATTTCCATAATCTATTGGAGAGACTGTAAAATTTCTAAGAAAAATACCTTAAACAGCTTTAAAGTTGTTGTCAGTTTATTGATGCATACAACACAGTATCACAGTATGGCAACCCCTTCAAGGATTGCCACGTATAGTCTACTTCTTAACGATGAGGTTGAGTCAGATGACGTTTAATCCAAGCGATTTATGATTAACACCTTACATAAATATATATATATATTATATAAGCACAAATGTCCCGATTTGGATTGAGTAATTTTAAAAACTTGGAAAAATAATAATAAATTTGTTTCCAATTATGATTTAAAATATTTAACAAATACCGCGTTTTTTAATTCTTGTTGCCAATGACGAACTTCCTTTCCTTTGAACTATTTTCACAGTTTTTGTATATTTTTCAATGAAAATGACAATGCCAAGCCCAAGGACACTTGTCACATTTGTATTATTGTGTTACACTCTATCTGATTTTTCCGTACAAGCACAAGGTCAAGATAATACAGATAAAGCAATCTGGTATGTTTTTGTTCTGAACATTTTATTTTTTTACAAATGTTAATGACAATAATATTGCTTTAGTGAATAAATGACTTTCAAGGCGCCTAGTAAAACTTTTTATTTATTTGAGATTCACATTTTGGAAAATTACATTCTATTTATATGTGATATATAGATTTAATTTGATATATTTTTTAATTTATTAATTATAAATTTTATTATACATTGTCATTAATTTGTAATGATTTATAATGACAATGTATATAATTTTACAGGCCTTTCATTTTAGGTATACCTAATCTAATCATACCTATAAGTATAGGTAAAATAATTTGTAAAAGTTTTAAAGGTATAAAATTAAAACTAAGACTAAGTAAAGTAATACATAGTAAATATTTTATTTTACTGCTATTTTAAAATAGATTATTTATAAAAATAAAGTTTCCAATCATAATCAAGGAACAATTTGAATTCTGTATTACTGGGAAATTCTGGCACAATCAAGCAATGAAAATTGTAGCCATTAATTACATATAATGTCAATAACAGAACATATTAAATAATAAAAATAAGATTCACTGACTTAATAGATCATAACTAAATAAAACAAAAGTAATTATAAATTAAAAACCTTATTATAAAGAAACTATTAGAAAAGTTAAATATAAAAATACTACAGGCTAAAATATATCTAGATTCCTTAATAATGAAATTATAGCATAAATGTTATACCTAAAAAGAAGGATAACATAATTAACATTAGTAAAACAATAAATACTTTCCTTCAAAATAATAAACTTAAGCATAAGGAACAAGCTGACTTTACTGAAAAATAATGCCAATAAAAAATAATTAATTTATCTACAAATTAAAATTAATAAGAAATTACTTTTAATAGTATAGAATTGAACCAAATTTTAGAAAACCTAAATAGAAAAGGTTTGAAAAGAAACTTAATTAAAATTATTACCAAAATATATAAGACAGACATTTGCAACTGTTATATTAATAATAAAAATATTTAATCTTATAAAAATCCCATAGGAATAAATCAAGGCTGTAAAATGTCCCTTACTCTTTTCAATATAGTTATTAACTAAGTTAATATGTAAACTTAACCAAATTTATCTTACTAATGTTCATGGAACTAATCTACTTTACTATGCAGATGACTGTCTGTTGCTGTCTGACACCTAAAAACACTGATAGAAATTATTGTCTTTGGAGGATTTTAAAATTTAAATGTCAAGGGATCAAAGCAGTACTTAAAATATGGCTCAAAATAGAAGAAACATTTAAAATAATATATCTGATAACTGAGAATTAAATATATATATATATATCTTCAATTAAATCAGCACAACAATAAAGCTATTGAAACATTTAAAGAATCCTACAAAATGTTGTATACTTAATTTAAAGTTAGAAAAAAGTGTTTGGCATATGGTAGGGGATGATTTTTTCCATGGAAAATTAAAAAATTGCATCATAATGTTAATATGTTCAGGATAGCCATGAAACAATCATTGTTGTAGTTGCACTTCAATTTAATTTTAAAAATGTGAAATCTGCTCAACTGAAATGAGCAAAGCCAGCTATACAGAGCAGGCTAATTATACATGACCTAACAAACCAAACATGCAATTAAAAGATAAATAATTACACAATTGTGTATCATGTACAGTTACTTAAAATATATAATTTATATAATCTAAAACACGTAAAACATATTTAATATTACTGTAAATAATATATGTTCATATATGTGATAAAATTATTTAGTACAATTACTTAAAATTGTATGATACAGTAAAAACATGCATAACACTTAGCTGCACTCCACACTAAATACACCACAGTACACTCCACTCACTTACTTTATAACAGGTGTTTTCCTATTAGTGCTATTTTTAGAATTGAAATCATCCTACAAAAATCTCTTATATAAAAACGACAAATATGAAAGAAACATAGTTCATTTTCCCATGTTTTTTAAATTTCTATTTGAATGATTTGTATTCTGCAAATGTCCATAGGGTGATATTTATTATCGGATCCATTATAACCAGATGAAGTATTCTTAGGCAATGTTTCAAAGGGCTAAGTCATATAATATTTTTAAAGTTCTGTTGACACTACAGAGCAGTGCTTTTTCATATATGTTTTCTTATTTTTTATCATTTATTCAAAATCAGGACAATAAATTAGTCTTTTATTAAAAAGGAAAGTGTCTTGGCACCCACAATGATATCAATATCATTTTAATGTAACATTTGTTGTTAGAATATCGATCGAAAAGTCAGTCTAATTCTAACTTGCACAATACAGTAAATTGCACTGCATGTATGAGAGTAGTATAGGAAGGGTTAATTCTGGTTCATCATTTAATCTTTAGACCTTTACCCCCCTTTTTTCTTTACTTTTTTTTACAATCCGTATCATTATGGACCATAAATAAGCCAAATTCTTTCATTGGGTATCTCTTTTTAGGGTAGTAACGTATGACAACTAAAGTTGGTATGATGATTTGCAAATATAAGATCAATATTTTTATACTACTGACAAGTATTTGTAAGTAGTATATTACCTTACACATTTAAATTTGTGTCTAATTACATTATAATCTTATTATTTAATTATAAATATTGTTTTTAGACCGCTTTTTAAATTTTGGACGAAAATGACGTCATTAGTCACGTAATTTTAGTTTTTAGCCTATAACATTTGATGTTTACAACTTATGACAACCAAACTTGGTGTGATGACTCACCAACATAAGCCAAATGTTTTATACTTATTTGTTTGTAAGTAGTATAATATATATATATTTTTATAGTAAAATTAAATTAAATAGATGAACTAGCAGAATAGCTATCAGTCAGTGCTTAGTTTTGAAAAAATCATTTGAAATTTGTCAGAGGTGTAGACATTTTACCATTGTAATGTATTATGGCCATATATTGCACGACGATTTCAATGAGGACTCTGACGTTCTACTCAACTCAATTTTGCTAATTACAGATTGATTTCGATGAGAATGCCAATTAAATGGACCCGAATATTTTTGTTTCAAATCAATAAAGAATGATTTTTATTAATCCAATTTTTTATTAAAGTTACACAGTAGTACTTCATTATATAAAGTTTGAGAAGAATATGTACTTTAATAAAATGGATACATTTTATAATTAGCTGTGTCAATATCATCATCATCACCAAAATGGGAGATATTAATTGAGTCCAATGCATCACGTACAATACTGTCAAAAATGTACCAAGATAGTTTGATACTCTCCCGTAGACCTGAATTATAAGTTACAAAGGGATTATCTTCTTGACTTTTTGCGACCTCTTCTTCGATTCGGTCCATTGCCTCGTCATTTTTCATATAATTGAATAGTTCAATCTAATTCAGCCTTTTGTCTTGTACTTTGTGTTTCAACTCCTTCGGGGTCAATTTCTTTTGTATGTTTATCTGTATGTCCTCCAGAATTGTGGTCAGAAACGTCGACTCTTTCTTTCATCCTCATCGTCGGACCGTATTAATTCCTCATCCGTCAATGATTGATTTGGGTTTTATTTCTTGTTTGACATCTTGTGTTGATTGATATCCATGCAGTAGGGCAACTGGGAATTTCGTTTTGTCGGTATCTGTGCAGAATTAGTTCAAATTTTTTTTTCAGTTTTGTAGTTAATCGATTTCTTGAAGAATATTTCTGTTGTAGTAAAAACTCTTTTGCGTTAAATGGTACACGAGTCGACAGTAACAATAAATCCTTTGAATAAATCTAAGTAAGCTCTTGTGCGTTAAACAGTACCTTGTAATTTGAAAAATAGCCTTTCACATATAAGACAATTATTCTTCGGGATTGAAACTTTAACATACATAAGTTATGTCTATCAACTATTTAGTTGGTTGTATTTACTGTATATATTTTGGATCATCTTATCTGATTATGAGTTATCTATTCTACTAGATGTTCTCATACAGAGACTTTTGTCTTTAGATTGTCTTAATTGATTCCGTTTGGTGATATACGTGAACTATCACCAAATTATAAATTTATAAAACAAATTCCCTTATTTTGAATAGTTGAAACACACACGATTAATAAGATATAATGCCATTTAATTTTATAATTATTTCAAAATTATACAGCAGTAGACAGAGTAGGAAAGTATGCATACAATAGTCAGTAATACTTACACATACATATGCACATCCGCGTATGCTTATAATTGTTGTATTCTGAGATTTCCTAAATTTTCAATTATTTTAGTATTTTGCCCCTAAGGCACTCCGAGGAGGTGTGATAGTGCTTTTACGGGATTATTTGACTGTGCCGCTTGTTTTAAGTATGGCGGAAGATTCGATAATACACGGCTGTTCTCTCCTAACAGGATAAAATAGGCCAAGTCCTTCGAACATTATGTCAGTAAAATTCCCTCTTCCTATATTAGTTGTTTTTGTAAATACTCTAAGTAGGTCATTCATTTCAACATCGTAAATACGTAAATTTCTCGTAGCTATTCGGAATCTCTATATATTAAATTAAAAAAACAGTAGTATAAAGATTTGGCTTATGTTGGTGAGTCATAATACTCAGTTTGGTTGTCATAAGTTGTAAACATCAAACGTTTTAGACTAAAAACAAAACTATTAATTAAAAAAAATTATAATGTACAATAAGTAGATACCAATTTAATGTTTTTAATATTATTTACAAATATTTGTAAGTAATATAAAAATATTGATCTTATATTTGTGAGTCATCATACCAACTTTGTTTGTCATAGGTTACTACCCTAAAAAGATATACCAAATGAAACATTTTGGCTTATTTATGACCCATAATGATGAGGTCAAGTGGTGAGCCAGAACCGACATTGCCTATACTACTTAATTGCTTGATAATTAATCTATAAGTAATCATTTTAAATTAAAAAATAAAAGTATGCTCTACATCTTGCTTTTTGCAGTATTCAAATCCTTTCACATATTACAAAAAAATTAAATATTTAAAAAATGGAGTGGCGGGAGATATAACTTCCTAAAAATAGGAATATTTTGAATCTCTTGATTAATTTCAGTTCAATGCTTTATAACTATAACATGAGCGCTGAACATTTTACCTATTGGAACACCAAAGAGTATATTATGTAGAATGTAGTTTGTTATCAAATGTAAAATATAGCACAATCATGTTCTTGTATAATGTTATGTGCGGGCTCAACGTTGAACTGAGGATCCAAATTCCAGAGAGCGTGACCATTACGGCCCAAAAAATTTCTTCCTTGTTGTAATTACTCAGCCTGCTTCTCTTCTATTTTCTCTTCCATTTGTGCAAAATCTTCACCATCGATATCTTTGTCATCATCATCATATTCTTTCTCATCTTCATATTCGTTAATATCCGATTTGTAAAATATCGGATATTATGTCTGATCGTTCCATTACAAAATTATTATTCCAGTATTGAAACATTTTTAGCTGCCTAAACTTCCAAAACTTTGATTTTCCAAAAGTTAAAAATAGACATGACTTTACGAAAATTAAACTAAATCAATAAAATATACTACTCATAATAATAAAGAATTATTGCCATAAAATACATGTAGAATGATAATGATAAAAATATGATTTGTATTTTACTTATAGATAAAAGATTTTTATACTCTAAAATTATTCTTTTCATAATATAGATCACTCTGATTTTTTCAGAATATACAGAAAACTCTCTCAAAATAAAAGTCAGTAATTATCAGTGTCATTATCAGTATCATGACACAATTTTGAAAAAATTGTAGTAATCTTTACATTTGTAGCGGCGTGGTATATAAAATAAGCTACAAGTGTTAATAATACTAGATCTTGAACTAATCTATGATAAAATAGGTGATACTATTTGTAGAAAATGAAGAGTAGTTACTAAAGAGATAAGAGAAACCCTACAATAGTTGTCAGTTAAAACATAAACTGTCAATTGCCAATATAATCCTTAATATCAATATGAGTTTGGTTAAGAAATTATGTCATTAGAACTTTGTAAATCCAGTTTCATCAAGCAATCGCATCATGCATTTTCATGCAAATCATGCATATCATGCAATCATGCTATTTCATCATGCAATCCCAACTACAATTTTCAAATCGCAAACAAATCTAGTTTCATCAAGCAATCGCAACTCTAATTGCATCACCATTCGTAATTCACAACTTTTTATGGTTTCATGAAGCTTTTCACAAAAACAATTCGCAAATGTTCTCATCATAATTCAAACTTTTCTAATGATTATTTTCTGAGAACTCTATACCTATTGCAAACTAATTACAATGCCTTATTATATATAATATATCTTTGTAGCATTATATACAGAATTCATAATAATTTTTTTTTTATATATATATAACTTACACAAACAAATTTTACAACTAGTTAAATTTATCAAATCATTAAATAATGTACTTTATATGTTATACATAACTCAATTTCATAGGAAATCAATTGATGATTGTATCAATTGCAATTCTCAATTAAATATGTATATACAATATATATTTTAAAATTTTAACAATATTATAATGTACAATTATAGTGTAAATTAGAAAAAGTGACCAAACATGACCATCATAATAAATGTAGAAGAAAAACCACAATAACATTTAAAGTTTATTACAATTAATATAAAATATTTAGTAATATTCACACCATGATTATGCCTTCTTGATGAAAGGTGAAAGCTTGGTTATTTTATATTAATTGAAATTAAACTTACATTTTATTGTGGTTTTTCTTTTGCATTCCTCACAGTGACCATTACTTGTCTTTATTTATCATAATAAATGTAGTTTATTGTTTAATATTGTGCAGCGGAATTTATATATGTACAGCGGAATATATGCAGAATTTATATATTTACAGCGGAATATATGCGGAATTTATATATATGTACAGCAGAATATATGCGGAATTTATATATTTACAACATATAGATACATGTCAATTGTTAATAATTATTAATTTAGCATAGAAACAAAATTGGAAATTGAATTCTCATCAGTAATTTTCGATAGTAGGGAAGGTTATATTATGTAAAGGGATAATTGCTGGTGTCAACTTTTGATTTATGTATTTCAAGTGTGATATAATTATTTACATCGCTTATAATGCGCGCAGGCCCACAATGTTCTGCGTGAAATTTATACATTTTATATACAATAACAATACTTCAAATAAAATATACTAACCATAACATATTTATATAACCCTCATTGTCACGAGGGATTCTATCTATCTATATAATATATACTTTGAAGTTGTTTATACAAGATAATATAATTTAAAAACATTCACTAAATATAATGTAAATACACTGTGGCCTTTCACTACTATACAATATAAAGCTTATTGGTATACTCATGCCAATTGTATATGAAATACAAGTTTATATCTTTATATATATTTTATATATAATATCAAACATTTGCTACACAAAATGAAGAACTTTTTCATAAATTTATCAAAAGAGCGCAATTGCATATAATAACTCTGGCTTGTAATTTGTTATGTATGTACAATTGCTTATTGCTGTTCGCGCTATTCGGCGGGAACGTGTGTTTAGAGATCGACAAAATCCATTAGCTATGGATTATTATTATTAGACATTGAACAATTATCACATATATAGGGACATAAATTTCCTACTTATTAGTTATAATTCAGAGCAAACGCTAGTATTTTTACAAAGGCAAAAACAATAACTATGTTGAAGTAATATTTAACTTTGACTTAGCTTTACAATCAAAACAATGCTTAGCTTTATGTGATTTGGATTTGAGAACGCAGCAATATAATTAATTTTGTTTTAAAATCCTCTTAAATATTACAGTCAGTGCGTATACAAGGATGCTGTAATGGGCCTACAAATTTGCAAACATATTTGTGAGGTGGAATCATCTGCCATGTGTGCAACCGCTAGAGTTGAAGATTGCTGTCTTCGTAAGTATTTTGCAATTTTTATATAGTTGTTACTATTCTTACATAGAATTTAAGCGATAAAATTCTTGTACTTTACATGTAATTGGATGTTGTACATACGAGAGTAAGTATAGCTCTGACTTCAAAAAGGTGCTGTTTATTTAAATAACTAATAACTACACCTGGTCCAATACAAAATGTATTATCATTATATTTCTAAAATATATTTAAAAAAAATCTGAATCATAAAATTATATTGTTACCTTGTTTAAATTTTATTATTTTATAAATTATTTGATTTAGGTAAAACTTTGTTTTGAAACTGCAGAAAACGTGAATGTCGTAATAGCGACCGATTTGTTACATTTACTCTATTAAAAAAAAAACTTTGAAGAGTGTGTTTTGTATCGTAAC
>JAUZND010045834.1:0-20268 GCA_034780555.1 Coelogynopora nodosa | reverse complement strand
AAGATCTTGTAAGCTATTTCAATTATTATAAGTACAGTCTGTAACTTATAAGTATAATACGTTTCGATGCACTGGGTTATTATTGGGCAATGACTTTTGGCTATTTATTATTGGGCAATGATCGATAGTAATCGATGGTGAGCTTTATCGAAATTAAAATTTCTGTAATCGTTAAATGTTGTTCAAATTTACTCAACTTCGATAAATATATACTACTCTTTCATCTTACTCGTTTTAGAAATTTACTCTTTCATCACAATATAATTACTTAAATATATTAAAATTATAAAATATATTAGAGGATGCACTAATTTCATGAACAAATATACCAGATTACATTGAATTACTTTTATTTATATTACCATATCACATCGAATATATTAAATAATATTCTCTGACTAATTTTGAAGATGTATTTATATAAATTCCTTGATAAGACTATAATTACTTGAAACAGTTTTACTAATATATACGTAATAAATAGTTATGGAGTATATTGGCTATAAAATTGATTATATTATACACACAAATTGATGTAGTTTTTAAACAATAATAGCAACACATCGATGGCATACACAGTACGTGTAATCTTTTACAGAGCTGTATAAGTAAATAAATTATTAAAAGAAAAATAACTTACAAGAATATCAGAATAAAATCAAATTTATAAATGATTTTATTAAACAATATTTTAAAAATAAAGTCTAACTTAATTTTTTTTACAAAATTACTAATACAATTACCTTGATTAACAAATGTTGTACCACTTAATCAAATCACTCCTAGGCTACATTGCTAAAAATAGTAGTCTATAACATATAGCCAAAAATTACATATATATTTAAATTTTTAAAAGTCCATTAATAAACGTAGAATGTACGTTATTAAATAAAAGGTAAAATACAAATATTATATGTTATTCAATGATAAAATATAATTACAAAATGGAATTAATATGATATAGTAAGTCATTAATGAACCAATAATATAGTTCTGTTCTATAGTTATGTGACATACACATAATGTAGGTCACATTGAACAAAAAAACACATTATTAGGTACAATGTTATTTTTAAATAACAAAATAATATGTGGCCAATAAGAATCTACATAAACAAGAAAATTGATATTTAACCTAGCACATTGAGCACCCTTTCGTTAGCAGTTCTCTGAAATGCAAGCGGGTCAAGGGCCGTAGCAAACATCACTTTATTGATAGTGGAGTGAGGTGCTCCAAGCGAAGTTTTCATTTCAAATTCAGTCATCTTTAAGAGAGCGCTTTCCGCCAACGCAACTATCGATGAATCACCGCTCAACTTTCCACCAATAATCGCTCCATAGAGACGAAACGGTAGCTGTCGGCCGTGTCGAATATCCAAAGCCTTGCTAGCTATTTGACTAAGTTTAGTCTGGACAGTTTTGACAGTGGGGTCTTCCAGCCATTGACAACCCCACCATGTCAGTCCATAACCAAGCGGATCTGATGTCACACGCATTCCAGACTGAAAGTAACGCTTAGCAACCCCATGAATCTCATGAACTTCTTTTTCTAACACTGGATTATTGGCGTGAACTAAGCTGTACACAATCCATCCTTGCAAAGCATCATCACTAGGATGTGTGTGCTCCAAACCTCGAATTACGCTTAAATCGGCATTCATCTTCCAATAAACACCGAGTGGGTTGGAGTGACTGTCTTTGGCAAGGAAATGAGAATGAACATCCCTGATCAACTCAGCAGATTTGGTAGCCGTCTCCCCCTTTTCTTGGGACAAACGAAGCAGCGCAAACATCCACTTGTCTAGATAGTGCCAATACATGCCATCATATTGCATCCCATCATCAGACATTAGTCGCGCTTCCTCCTTTCCAATTCGCATACCCTTATAGCTGCCACGATCATTCGGCAACATGGGGAACTCAGGCGACCGTGGAGCACCCAAACACACAGTTGTTGCTTCAACCAACCTATCAGCAGCTTTAAGGAGACGCTGTCGGGCTTCTTCGTTAGTCGCCCGCTGAGCTAAGGTGACGAAATTTAGAACACCGAAAGCATCGGTCCAGAGATAACGTCGTTGGCCAGATGGACTGGGACCAGCTTCGCTGATTGGCATCGGTAGCGGAAATCCACTCGACGGATCGTCCCAGTCACCGTACACTTGTTTCATGACCTTTTCCATTAGGGCATTGGGGCCATCCATGATGTAATATTGTTTGTATACAGAATGACTAACCCTGAAAAATAAGTGAAATAAATGTTATAGGTGAGCTTAAATAAAAAAGTAAAAATAACACGTTTTTATTGTTTTCAAATAGTACCGCTGATTACTATATATTTAATGTTTTTCACACAGTCAGATATATAATTCGATAAGAGAATAATTTCCTTGAGCGTAAAAAGAGACGTATCTCGTACGGCATTTCGCAGTATGGTTTCTTCCGGCATTTTTGAATTAATGACCAGCAAACAAAAATAGATTGCATATATTAGCAATCCAGCCAACTGTACAATATACATATATTTTTACATTAGAAAAAGTTATCTCTTTTATTAATTAACAATAATTACTTTATTTAACATTACATTTAAAAATTATCTGTCAATGGATTTTTATTTAATTTAATTATATTTCCGAAAAAAATTTTGTTAGTTTTTGGAGTCTACATTTTTTAATGTTAGTATAATAACAGAACGTTAAAAAATTCAGTCCGTCTTTTTTCTGACATTCCAACAAACAAATGTAAATCTTCTGAAACAATGAGTGATTCAAAATTTTAATCTTTATTGAACCTATTGAAAAGAAACAAAATAAAATATTGAAATACATTTATAGTAAAGAGAAAACATATATTTGTAATCCAATGTTGCATGAATGTTGTGGAGAAACAATTACAAACACTGTTTTGTTAAAAGATTAAAATATTTTTATAAGACAATGATGAAATATTAAAAAGGTTGTATATATATATATATATATATTAAAGGTTCATAAAAAACACAATATAGTACTTTTTAAAACTACGTATTTCTAATGTCCATTTTTAATCACAAGTTTATTATTATCTTAATTAAATAGTTAACCTTAGTATAGTACAAGGCGCTTTTGAAAGCCTTTTTAGACGGAGAGCCAGCATCTAACTTATAAATGCATTTCAATATTCTGTACAATTTAGTAAAACGTGATCATGGTCATTTAAATTAAAACATTATGATTATGCTTTTAAGCTGAAATTTGGTATAAAGATACCTCCTAAAGACTTGTCGAGCGATTTTAATTTTCAAAAAATTAATCGATTAGTATCATTTTTATGACCTGATTAGGAAATATCCGAAAATAACCATATATGCTATATATTGACCAATATATGCTATAACTTTTGTTCAATGCAACCAATTAACTTGATTCTTTTTGCATGATTCTAAATGAGCTAAAAATATAAGTTAATAAAATTTTTTACACATTTTAAACTTTCGTTTGTATGAAAAAAGGATATTTTATGGTGAAACTAAACTAAATAACTTACATTACTCCAAATAGTGTGTTAATTGATATATGGCGCATATCGATAACTATTATGACGTTACTAATTATAAAAAGGAGGCTAAAAAATTATTTTTTGCCATTAATGTATTCCCTAAACGATTTTTTTTTTTCTATATAAACATACATTAGATTCTAATGTATGTTTATGTAGAAAAAAGATTTTTCGTGTAATAGATAGTTAACAGATGATCTTATTAGTTATTAGAAAACAAATAATATATATTAGTTTCATAAACTACACCATAATCTTCTAAATTGATTAAGAATAATGAAGTGAGTAGATGTTATGTTAATTTGGTCAATAGGTCAATTTTATGTCCCCCTCCCTCTTCTTCCGGTTAGATATGCACCAAAACCAAAAAGCGATTGGTGCTACCAGAGTTTTAGGAAAATAACCTACTTTTTCTTCAAAAGAATTGTTGAATTGACCGCAGGGTTTTTATGGGTAACAATGAAACTACTAAAACAATTGAGAATCCTTGAAATTTTAAAAATTGTATCAGCCAGAGTGTTCCTGAAAAGTATAACATAAAGAAATACACAGGGTTTGATGATGTGGGAGAATAAACAATAAAGTTCTGTATAAATAATGATCAGGAAAATAAATTCCCAGTAACAGTTTATTAAAAGATATAGCCCAATGTTTCGACATAAAAAGTTTGGCTACACAAATTATGAAGCTCGACACGTAGTGATAATACTGTAAAATAAATTATAAACTTATCAAAATAATTTCTTTATACAATGATTAAGTTGTTAAGTGTAGTCCCCTATACTTATATATATATATATATGTATTTAAATAAACGTGTCTTCTTTGATCGAATTTTCCTCTTTTATATGGGAGACTGCACAAAAATATTTATTCTGAAAAGTTTATTACGATTTATTCATTTATATCTCGTTACAGATTTCATAATTTAGGAAAATTTGTCTATATGGTGAGTATATTTACTGTGTAAAGGTATAATCACATAAATATTAATGTCTTTAAATTGTAGAACAAAAACGTTAAAAAATTATGTCTAACTTAAAAAAATACATAAAGCAAACTCCAGATAGTTAGTACACCAATTATCTTAAAAAATGGTCATATTTATTGGTATAAATTACGTCAACCCTTCGTACGTGGATTTATTTTGTAGGGTTTGCCACGGGGAGGTGGGTATTTTACCCCCCCCCCCCCCCCTGGAAAAACAAACTTTTTATCGTCCGATTAAGTTGAAATTTGTCGAGTTATTTTTATTTTCAAATGATCAATTAGTATCATTTTTATTACATGATTACGTCATAAACTCCAGTGTTAGGAAAACTATAGGAAAATAACCATATATGTTATATATTGACCTATATATACTATAACTTTTGATCAAAGCAACCAATTTACTTGATTATTTTTGCATCTGATTCCAGATCGCAAGATCTATATTTGTTTGGTATATTTTTAAATTGTACTACTTATATAAATAAGCTATAATTAGTAGTATAAATTCTACTTGAGTAATATTTATAATTGCTGGTTATTTTAATAAATAATTTCATTATTGAAGTTATATGTATATAATTTACAATAAACTTTAATTTTCTATTAATGTTGCAAGTATTATCTCCTAATATCATTGGCAAGTATGAAATCCTAGGGGGTTATGAAATAGTACAATAATAACACAATTTTTTATGGTATGTAAAAAAATTGTATTTGTTATATATTTTTAGTTAGATAAAAGTATTTTAGGCAATGAGTAAAAAAATGAAGGTCATACATTATAGTTCAATCAAAAACTTAAATTCTTTGAAAAAAATTGCTATGCCCCCCGGCCTCCACGTACGAAGAGTTAATATGAATTTTATACCTAAATATTCGGCTAAAATATCATATCTGTTTTACAAGCTAATAATGTAAATACAACAATCTTTGATTAATTCTTCCATATTAATCAAAAACTACAAAAAGTAGTACTGAAAATGTTTTTTTAATAAACTGCCCGCATGGCTTTGATTAAAATAAAGTAAATTACACCACGGTCACAATTCATACATTGAAGTATAACAAATTATATTTAAAAATCCACGTTATACAGTCAAATGCTTTGATATGACATAAACATTAATGAAGCTTTAATCTTATTGATTTAACTGTGTAAATGAAACGTGTATTGGAAATCATTTATAGGCTATTAAAAAATAAATAAGGCGAAAATATATTAAGCATTCTGGAAAAACTGTTAATAATTACATCAATTGAAGGTACAAATTAAGAAATTACACAGCAGTTTGACATAGTAGAAAAAAGTGGCCCAGAAAACATCGAAAAATCCTCATCAGGCAGAAACCAATTATCTAGATTTTACTGTATTAAAAAACACATTTACTTTGTAATAGATGAAAAAGATGACGAAAAATATTGCAAGTATGCAATTTCACCAAAACTAAATTGCATCATTTTTACTTTAAAATAATTGTATTTTAAATAACATTAGTTTAAAAAACTAGTTAAAATTTGACAAGATAAACATTTATTTATTTTGAATTCAAAAACACACGTAGCCATATGAATGTATCGACTGTAAGAAATGCTTTACTAATGCAATTGCTTTTATTAACTCTACGTTTGTTACATAACTACAGCTAATGTCCATATATACCGATAAATTAAAAAAATGCACAACAAATCAGTGGGACCCACCAGTCTAGTCAAAGTATCATTAACCCAACAAAGAATCAGCTAGCACAAAACAACATTCACATTAAAAAAATAAAAGAGAATAATCACAATAAATTGTATTTATAAACTATAAAAAGTTACAGATTATATTTATATACATCACTTTTCCTATAATTGACTATAAAACATACCAAAAATAACATGGAAAACAATCGCTGATATGAACATATATTAATACACACATAAATAGAAAAAGAATACTCACTCACTACTAACTAACCTGTCAGTAATACTAATATACAAAAAAGAACACCGCGAATATAATCCAATACGTAAAAGAAAACAAACTGAATTTACTCTAGAATGTGAATGTTTTATAAAGATCAAAAATGCAGGATAGCATAAGTACGAGAACAGAGTCTGATGCAATGTCTGTTGAGTTGGTAACTATGTGAACACTTTAGACGGGCTAACAATTCTGAAAACATGCACGTGACTGATCAGCCGCCAAGCAAGGAGAATCATCAAGAGGTATAAATAGGTCTATAAACCGAAAGAAAGTCCAATAATTAGTATGATGACGCATACCAGAGAAATGGCGACAATTACGATGATCAGTTGCTTCTGTAATATAAGGGAGAAAAGTAATATAATTAATAAAAACAAGCCAGAAACAAGAACACAAAACTCAGAAATTGATACAGAAAATAATTAAGTCTTTCAATGTGAAAACATATTCACAAAATATTATATAATTTATTTTTTTATATATTGTTGTAATCAATTAATTTGTAATCAAGTATACATCTTTCTTCTATACTTGCTTTATAAAATATAAAAATATATTATACGCATAAATATATACTTTAACTGTCACTTGTACTCAACAATCAACTATAATATTATAAATATATAGAACATTTAAAATATACACTATTATGAAAATTATTAAAATATGACAATATAAAATGTGCAACATTTCTAGTAGCTGTAAAATAATATCATATAATATATAGTGTAATAAAAAATACCCAATCGCAATGAATGGTATTGCATGGTTAAAATAAACCGAAACCTTTCAGGTAACCATACACAAAGTTGTTAAATGCAAACTGTTTCACAAACTGGCTGAAGCTACATATATATTAAAAGATGTCGAAAATGCGACTGTGACTGGCCAGTGACTAAAATAAATAAAATGTTGTTAAGAATAGTTTCAAAGTGGTATTAGTTTCAAGGTGGTATACGTTCATAAGATACAGTTAACTAGGAAATATATATTCTTTCGGTACAGTGTTATACTCAAGACTATGAAGTTATATATCATTTTATTCACAAACATAGGTTATATACATTTATATACTATGTCTATTAATGGCAAGCACGCCTAGACACATGTACAGATATATTTTAATGCTATAAACACACATCCGCAATCTCCTCCAAATAATAAGCGTCAAATTAATTGTAAAATGGTAAATAACAGATCGCGAATTGCACAACATTCTTGAGCGTACGTAATATATATAGCGAGTACAGAAAATGTATTAACATAACACATCTGACTGGATGATTCATAACTGATAAGAAGTTCGGTTACTCACGCTAAACCTACATCATTTATTTAAAGATAATATAATCGCACTAAAACTTTAACTAATAAAGAATTTTAGTCTGCAAGGAAGTTCGTTCAACGTTCTTTTTAAGAATATTCTATATTAAAAATTATGTAACTTGATAAATCAACAGGAAGTGAGTATAACTTATGTTCATCAATGAAAAACAAAATACAGTGCGCAACATTATTTTGTTGATTACACAATTAATTAATCAACAGTAGTATAAAAAGTTACAAAATAACTGTATATTAGACTGCTTAATAAAAGCTCTTAATTAATATATTTTTTAACAAGAATTACAATCAAACTTATAGCTATGGTAGGTACATACATTTTTTTTTAATTTAATTTTTTTTCAAGTCGATCATCCCAACCGCCAGGGAAACATGTCCACGTTGGCAAAGAGATACATTGTTTTAGAATTCAAAAACAAATTTTCTTTTATTTACATTTGTCAAATAGAAAAGTTTTAACATCGTATTAAAATTCGCCTAATACTGGCACGAGTGCAATACTTTTGTATATTGAAAATTATATTTGTCTAATAAGAAATATTCAGTACTTTAATGTTAGATATACAGTTGTACCCCATAATAACGGACTTGAAGAGACCGGATAAAATAGTATGTTAACATTTTAAATACAGTATAGGGTTTAATAAGTAAATGAAATATTTATAATTGTTCGTAGCTGTTATAGCTGTCCGTACATGCAACTATTATATTAATTAAAGTAACTGTTCCCAAGATTAATGTCTCAATTATTCTCACTCATTCATATTATAACCTTAGGTCATAAAAAACGTTTTATTTTGTCCTTGGTTTTTTTAATAAATCTATAGTGCTTACAATCGGTTATAACAAGGGATAGTTATGCATGCATTCCAGCATACTATAAATATAGGCTACATCATATAAACACACAGGATGATAACAACCGCACATTACCCCCCCGGATACTTCAGATTGTCAGAGTCTTTCACCCAAGTCCCGCTCGCCACTGTCACTTTACTTGCGAGACCACTATACACAATACTTACTGAGATTAGTTGGTAGATATACCGACTATGTAACGACGATTATATACCGATAACTCACTTTGTGCATTGACGATCGATACTGCTGTGCTCTCCAGGCCTCCTCTTGGGCCAACAGGACCAGATCCACAGCCTCGTTCACATTGTACTCGATCCGGTCGACAAGGTGACTCTGAAAAGGCGCGACAACAAGTATATGAAACCAAATCTTTCATGTTGCCTTAAATAAAATCATTCAAGGAACTGAAGTGAAAGGTTCGTCGGGATGTAATGAAATAAAAACCGTTTCATACATTCATATAAAAATGTACAAGTTATTTAATCAACTTTCACATAATTTTTTTATATTCACTTAAAATCAATATTACAGTCAAGTTTGAATATAACGGATACAGATATATCGGATTTCCAGTTATAACGGATTATAATTAAATTATTGTACCGACAGGAATACTTATGTATTTGTTATACCTATTTACTGAATGAATTAATAATAAGCCTATTACTAGTAATATGCATTTTACTAATTCATTTCAGTAAATAGGTATAATAGATGCGTAATAAATTTTGCAATAAATGTAAAATCCAGTAAAAAAGCGTAAAAATAAGTAAAAATAACTAGTTGAACACGATGCAAAATTCACACAAACTCCAATCTAGTCGCTATAATAAAGTCGTTTCGATTAGAAATCGATGGACGAGCAGGTGGTTACAAGAAACCTATGTGTTAAAGGATAGGCAATATTTTAAAATAGTTCTTAGGGATTATACTGCAGCTGTCAATCATTTTATGGGATATGCGGCACGAAAATGTCTAATGTAATCGGATTGTAAAAACTACTTTACAATAGTGATTGAATTGAAACTTTACAAATATTATGGCGATTTCAATGGACAAAGAAGTATATAGCTAGCGCCAGTAGTGAAAATGTCTGGTCGAACAATCAATCCAATCTAATCCTATTGTAAAGTGACCTATTGTATACAAACCAATAAGCAATTGTTTTCTATTATAAGATGTTAATAATATAGTATTTTGCCATAGCGTCATTAAAGCTATATTAATTTGAAATAAATTGTATATTAGTCTAATAAATAATTCTAAATTTTATTAAAACAACTAAACAAATGTTTTTATGTCCTACCTGATTTTCAGTAATAATTGCCAACTGCATAAACATATCATGAAGCTCTTGGATGCTTCGTTCTAACATTTTGATATCACTGTGTCGTGTTTTAAGTTCGGCTAATGTCACCTTGCCTTGTTCTGTGTCGGTAAGGATCTACAATTTTAAAAATAATAAAATTATTGCATCAATTAAATTTCATTGTATAAACAATCATGTGGCCACAAATACTTTCATAACATAAACAAACTTTTACTGTCATTCACTCATTTATTCACTTACATTTTCTCGACATAATTATAACCAAACAAACTGTGAATTAGTAAGTATACCTGAGAGACCCCTTATATGGTTTATATGTTCTAATAAGCATAAAAACGTATTGATTAAAGAATTTAAAAGAAGTTAGCAAGTGACACTATACCCTACAGAATATGTTTTCATAAAAAATGGAAAATTTTTAAAAATGCAAAAGCATGCCAGACAAATAACATAGCTACATTCAAATATTGTACTACTTACAGGAAACTAGCAACAAATTAAATATTCTAATTTGTTTAAAATTTGTGAATTTTATTAAAAAATAAAATATATTGCATTGTCAAATTATATACAATTGATAACAAAATTGATGAAATCGTTTCCCGAAGTTAATATTAATTGTTCCACACATTTTTAACGCCTGTAGAACATCTGTCTAGCTTTTCTTTATTATTGATTATCGATTAATTGATTGGTTTTAGAATAAAGGATTTTTTGGTAATTAATAAAATTAAATAATATAATATAATGACATTTTACTAATTATATATTAATATACTCACAAGACAAAGAGTATATTTAGCATATTTTAATATATGTTACATTAAAAAAATTACTTTGATATTACTAAACAGTTTGTTTTTCAATTAATTTTTTACTATGAAATTAATTAAATTGCATAAACCGGGCATACTACCTAGCTAACTGTGATGTCTATAAATACAAATAACCAGTTGTCTACTCCGCATTTTACATTTTATGATGACACTACATTAGTCTAAGCACTGTGGTACAACTAAAAAAATTGTATATTTTAGCAGCAAAAAGTTTCCGATTAATACATTTGATGTCTTATTGTTTTCTTTGTGTTAAATTCAGTAATCACTGTTTTTCTTTTCGGGTAATGTTTCTCCTATTAAAGTTCTCAAAACAATAAAATAATTAGTAAAACAAATCTGAAAATGTATGTTACATCAAATATAAGTAGAAATGGTAAGATAAATGAACTAATTAAAATATATTAAAAGATTAACAGAGTTCTAGTCAATCCGTCATTATGCATATTTATCTAGCTTAGTCTTAATCTTCTGTAAAAGAATTTCGTGTTAAATATACATGAGTACTATTGTCACACATAGGAGCAGCATATAAAACTAAAATTGACAGGGCGATTCTTTCTTTAGATAACTAGACATTTCAATATTCTAGCTTTATTGTATTGTGACAAAGGTTGCCGGTCTGTTTTTCCCTTAACTAATCAATACAGGTCAATATAGTTCAATACAGGTCAATACAACAAATCAATAATCTAAGGTAGTAAAATGTATAAATTTAAACGATATCAGAAAATATTTATATTACATTGTTCTGATAATTCATGGATTACGAAAAAATAATTCCGCACCCTTACATCTAGCATTCCATTAAATATGCCAAATTTGATAAACTTCCTAACTTACTTCCTGGGTGTATATTTTTGTGGTGCCAGATTCGAGCATATCTTCCAGATCCGAGTCGTTCACATCACGTTTCGCTTTAAATAAACAAATTATAAACAAACTATAAGTTAAATTTAAAGTTAGTGGAATTAGCTATTCTCGTAATTCTGTAATATGGGGATATTAAAAATAGCATAAATTCAAGAGACATATACTATGTTTTTATGTCACAAAAATTATACATTATTAGGCCTATATAGAATCATATAGTAATCTTTCTTTCCAGTGTATTTTTCATAAAATTATTTTCAAAAGTTAATATGTATGATAAAATAATAATAATATTAATTTTATTTATATCAAAGAAAATAGAACTCACTATTATATTATAAATTCGAGCATAAAATAATCTAGGGGAAAGCCTGATATACACGGAGTAAGATAATAATGTAAAGGGTAACTTCTTAAGCGACAATGTGGAAAATCAACAACGCGAAGCATTAATTTTGCATAAAAAATATTACATAAAATTATTGAAATGGAAACCACTGAAATCAATGTCAATTGGATGGCAGTAAAAATTCGGGATACACCACACCTTACCAATCGCAAATTGACGCAGCATTCGTGACTTGCACTGTTCACGAAAATGCGTCTGACATGTATTGTAGTCCGACATGACTTCCACGAATGAAAGTGCAATCGATGCACGCTAATCGAAAAAGGGACTATTTGAATTTGTATGTAATAAACTATGAGCCTACAACTAGCGAAATTAAAAAAAAATTTATAGAGATTGCCTATGTTTTAACTTATCTAGTAAAATAAGGTGATGTCTTTTATTGTGTTTTTTTTATATATCTTCAGTTGTGACGTTACTGGATTCGGTTTTCCAAATTTCATTCAATAAAATCACAGACATAAGGATACTCAGAAATTGGATAATCGGAAATGGATACTCAAATTCATGAAAACTCAGAATGTAAAACATATAAAGTACATTAATATACATCATTTGATATTCAATATAGCATAATTAATTATTGAATAAAATTACAATTTCAATGACTATATGCTTTACATAGTTTAAAATTTTCATAGTTAGGTGTATCCAAACTTCCACCATTATGATTATTTAGATAGGTGATTATTTGTGTATATTCCAAAAAATATAAGAATTCTAATTTTAGTAATTCACACTTCAAACGTAAAATTAATACTAATATATTTTATAATGTCAGAAATTTCAGATGAAATCACTTAAATTTAAAATAGATAGGATAAATTATTCTAAAAAATAACTTGTCTTGTAACAAACAGTTGCTTCAACGAATATTTAATATTTTAATATTCTAGTTTATAATAAAGGAAATGTGTTTTATCAACAAAGGGATCATACTTAATTTTTTTCACATACTTCATGATTCTTATGCTTCGTGCATGTTTAGCCCAAACGAAATTCTAAGTAAAAGTGCGAAGAGTTTGCAGAATTTCAAATTGTTCAAGTTATGCAAAGATCAATAATTTTTTTATTTAGCCTTAATAGCTAATTTAATAACCGGACTTCAATTTTCTATTATTAAAAGATAAGCCAAAAGTCTCATTTATTCAGAGTAAATTATACATCACATAATAATTAATTTCTAGTTTAGATAAATGATATGTACTTCAAAACTGAACAAACTTAAATATACCTTGAAATACAAATTTGAATGCTAATTAAATTTTTTGCAACCATGTACCGAAATCCCAATCGTTTTAAGATGAATATAAAAATAAAGATTGTATTAACATGAAATCAAATGCCAACTGAAATAAAAGTAGTGTAGAAAATGTCAAAAACATATCTGAAATATATTATGCAGGTTCTCTCATGACTAAAAATGTAACAACTAAAATATAATTTTTGGCACACCATGCAAAATTATGAAAACAATAAACTGTGACTATTAAAACGATTTTGATCAATATGTCATTTTCAATGGTTTATTTAAATTCCTTTTATTTATATTTCTTACTCTATGTACAACAAAATCGAAAAATGTGATATAAATTAAAACTAATGTAGAATATATTATTCATATATTTATTGTGATATTAGCATATAAACACATTAATAAATGTTTTAAACTGTAATACCTGGCACTTTCTTATACGAAGCTCTGTCAAATTTTGTTGATTTGGCGGATCAGTTGAGACAATATCTTGTTCAAATCCTGTAAAAATATTTTTTTTACTATGTAAGTGTTAAATACTAAAATACATTATTAAATGAAACATATCATTTTCAAGAACAGGTATGCTTACTTTTTAACTTTGACCGTACTTTATTTGCATCCTTTTTTATTTCATCCATTAATTCTTCTAATGTTGAATGTAACTCTGAAGATAAGTATAGTTCAATAGTAGATATGTTTGATTATTAAAACAAAATTGGCCATTAGTCTAAACTTACCAAATAAAAAATTAACAAAAGAATAACTTTTTTTTATATTATAAGTCACATTTCATAATCAATTTATTTAAACGTATTATTACAGCTGACAGTTTTAGTGACAAGTTCATTATCATTGATTAAAAGAAAGAGTATAATCAAGCTGTACTCCTGAACTTAATAGTATAATATTTCTTCTATTAATTATACCATAACAGTGAGTCAATAAAATTATGTATACAAATATAAAAATTATATTGTTGTAAGTGAACAAATTAGTATATTAAATTCGTACTCAACAAATCAGCCATTTAAAAAATATATCAAAATTTAATATGTTGTAATATGTACAAAAATGAATATTTTACAAATTAATATCATTATACTTCTAACTACATACAAAATATAATTTTACAATAAAAAACAATTTTACAAAAGACTGATATTTGTTGAAAATATTATTTTAGATATTTAATATCAGAACTCACTCTTATCCTCATTTGGAGATGATAGCATATTGCTATGGGTATTTTTTACTTGATTAACATTTTCTTGAATATTATGAATGGCAACTCGTGCCTCTTCAATCTGAAAAATATGAATACATATATTTGTAATTCTAAAATTTTGCATATGACTTGCTGATATTTACAACATGAAATAAAGAATGCAAAAAAAACAAAATAATAAACATCATTTCTTAAAAATTACTATAGACATAAATATAAATACTGGTATGCAAACTTTGGAGTGTACTAAACCCCTTCCTTCATTTCTTTAATAAACTTTATAAGTATATAATTTGCAATATATCAACTATAACCATGTCTATTATCATATGCCGTCCAATCAGTATCAAAACTGTTGTCATCAAAATGTGGGTGTGCTTAATATAAATAATATGTGAGTTACACAAGTGGTATAAAATATAATATGTGTATGTTAATAAACAAAAATGTGAGCTACATCAAAAATTGTGTGTTATACCAATTGACCATGTCTTAAATACCAATTAACAGTGTGTTATACCAATTAACAGTACTATATCAAATGACGGTGTGTTATACCAAATGTTTCAATGTATGCATTATTTATTCCAATACACACATTTGTGTGTTATACCAGCATAAAGTTATGTTATACCAATTGTGTCAATTTGTGCATTATACCAATACACACATTTCTGTGTTATACAAGTGTAAAGTTGTGTTATACAAGTGTAAAGTTGTGTTATACAAGTGTAAAGTTGTGTTATACCAGCATAAAGTTGTTATTCCAAATACCCCATTCTGATTGGGTAAGCGATTTGCTTACAGTTTTTATAATAAATTTATTCAAGTAGATCTTTTAGTAATATTCTCAAAAATAAAATGATTTTGTTAATCAATACATATATTTTGAAGTGGGATGTTTCTAAATGTACTAATATTAAAAACAACTAATGCATAAATAATTAATAAATAAATTTTATTTAAAAAAATATATATATATATATAGTTATATAAGTGGTAAAAAATATTGTCATTAGAATAAATATGTACCTGTATTATAGGAAATAATATAGCAAATACAAAACATAACTAAAATATACATTACATACCATTATGACAGGTACTGCAGTTACTATGTTGCTGCTTAATTTTCTGAGAGTAGAACTTTGTGATTATTGTAGTAATGTATATATTGTATGCTAACATTTTCTTCGTAGATATTAGTGTATTCCCATGCACAGCCAGTACAGTTATTCATGTTAAAATTACCAAAGTCCCCAATTAGGGGCACAAATTGTATGTCCACAAATTGTAGCAATAAAGTTACTTGTAATGTAAAAAATAAAATATTATTGTAAAAATGAGATATTATCAAAAAGCCATTGAAAACTGGAAACAAATCGCTTAGCCAATCAGAAGCTGATATTTGGTATAACACAACTGTACACTGGTATATAACACAAATTGACAAAATTAGTATAACATGTGCAGTCAATTGGTATAACACACAACTTTAGATGTAGCTTACATTTTCTTTTATAAACATACTCATATTATATTTAATACCACTAGTGTAACTCACATATTATTTATATAATGCATAATTATGTCTAAATAAGACACATGTGTAGTTTTTTTTAGCTAAAAGCAAATTTTCTACATAAATTTAATGTAAATGATGGCAGCTCATGTATAACACAGAGGTTTTGATACTGTTCAGATGGCATATATTATTGTGCAAAAAGTATTAATAACAGTAGCAAATTTCATGGAAGCAATTAAAAAATTGTTACATCTTATTCAAATAGTAAAACGGTGCCTGATCAAAATATAGGACCTCCTCAACTACTTTGTCTTCATAACTCTAACGTTGTAAAATGTGCCACATACCACTCCTCACAACTAGTAACAAGCTTCCCAATCTATGCAACAGAGAAGCCCATTTCATTAAACAGCTCAATCCTACCATCAACTGCAGAGAAGAATCAAATAAATTTTGCAACCTGCTTTTTTAAATTTAATTATCTATTGTCAGTATTGTATTTTTCTGATTATGTTGAATTTCCATCTAATTGATTAATTGTTAACTCATTTTTAAATATTTTGTAAATCTTGAAAATAGTGTTGAACATAGGATTAGGATAAAGGCATTTATTTTAACTTTTTTATTGAAATAGGGAAAGAAAATCAATTAATATTAGATATTCAAAAAATAAATTCACATCACATATATAACATTTAAAAAAAGGAAATTGACAGCTTTAATATATTTGTTTTAACATTATAACAGAACTTTAGCAAAATAATTACTATACATTTACACACAAATACCTGGTTAAAAAACTCTTGCATAAATTGTGAGCAACTGCCATCTTCTTGAATACTTTGTAAGCCAAGATCAATAGATTTTCTTGCCTAAATATAATTAAAAAATAGTACCTATGATGTTAATAGACAAGTAGATTTAAAACAATGTACAGCTATTTTCTATTAAAAACAAGAGTTACAAATAAGAACAAAATGGTAATATTTTCATTTGGCAAGAAAAAATATATATAAATTCAGAATATATAGCAATAAACAAATGCATTTCAAAATGTTTTCTTGAAATAATTCGGAAATAAACATTTTCCAATTGTTTTCAATTGGCAGTATTGGATGTTGAGCCAGCATATTTGTTCAGTAACATCTTGAATTACAAAGGTTCACTATAATTTTTCAATGAACAATAATTATAGCTGAGTCATTCAGTTTTACTCACTTACTACCTATTTTGAAACCACACTTATTCAAAGCACAAATTTCCATAGGATTAGGTTGACTTTAAAAGTAATTTACTTGGAGTTTAAATATAAATAAATTATGCTGATAACTAAAATATATATATATTATTATTTAAAATTAAAAAATCCATGAGCCATAATAGTCTTTTTTAATAATTTTACAATTTAAAAAATAGTATTCTTGTTCAAAAATAAATTTTTCAAAGTTAAGATTATTGTTAATCTTTTAAATTATGTTTTTCTGTCATGACTATGGTCTATATTATAATATATCTTTCTATGTTGCTACTTTAAAATTGAATTGGGTTTCACTAAATCTACTAATAAGGTGAATGCAGTTTATAAGCCTAATGATATTTAAGTGATTCTGATATTATTTATGAACAACTATGTCAAATTTAAAATAAAATGGTTTTAGTTAGTAAATATATAACATCTCTAATGGGGTATCAATTAGTATGTTGATTTTATTTTTCTTATTGTAAGGTGCTCTCTAATTATCATTTTATTTTTAAAAACCTACAATTAGAAAAATATGGTTACATAAAATTATATTATTATTGTTTATAGGTACTGTTACAATAACAATTCCTACATACTATAAATATTATAAAACCATATTACATTAATTTAATTCATATAGTACAAAAAAAACACAATTATTCTTTGTATAAAATTATTTTTCAATTTCTAGAGATAAACTTTAATTTTAATAATTTATTGAAATAAAATGTTGTGTAATATATTTCAATAAATAAGTCTCATACATAAATTAATTATTTTTGTTCTTGAATAATTACTTTTATAATTGTTCTATAATTTTTATCAGAAAATAATATTTATATAATTAAAATATTATTAATTGAAATGTATCAGTCATAAATAATAAAAGATTATTCCTATAATATATGTTGTATTTTAGACTTAGCTTCTAGGCAGTTTATATGCAATAGAATTTATTCAGAATGTGAGTACTAAACATTTCCTGTTAAAAAAATGATTCCACAATTATTATTTCATACAAAATAAAACTTATACTTAATAATATATGGCTGAATTCTCTAAAAATATAAAAAAGGAAAATACACAAATAATTTTACTGTTGTAGTTTATAATCACTCTATAAAATGTATCTATATATTATTATATTTTTAATAAAATTCTAAAAACTGCAATAAAAAATATTTGAAAAGTCATGATTTGTTTAATGTTTATAAATATTAGACCATTCATATGCTATGGATTCTACATTTAAAAAATATTATAGCATTGCTTATAATATATTATTAAGCTAGTTAAATATTAGGAGTAATAGAGAACAGCTCAAATGTATTTTTTTTCAAAGCTATTTCCATAGTATTTAAGAATTTCTATTTAATTTTGATCAACTGATCATGTTATTTTGCATATCTTGTATATTCATAAAAATATAGTACTGTTATAATGAATTTTTAGTCTAAACTAAATTTATAAAATCTATTCATTTTTATAAATATTATGAATGGAAATTTACCGGACATTATTTAAAACAGTAAATTCCTATAGTATTAAGTGGCAGAGTATATAAATACATTCATTATAATTTATAAGTATAATCAGTTTAAATTTAAATGTAATAAAATTATAATTTCTAAAATATATTTTTTATAACATATTTTATAAACAACAGTCTCATGCAGTCTTAATAAAAAATTCTATCAAAAAGTGTAGTCATTTATTATGGGAAGTGAATGTGCTAAAATTTATTATAATTGCCACTAAGAGTACTAAGCCCTGTACTATAACATAAACTTATTTTTGGATCCTTTATAAATATAGTTTATACTTTATATATATATTATAAGTATAGGTATTGCCTTGCCCTTGCTATTAGTATTTTCCCTTTCTGGCTTAGCATCAGATATGATGTTCTTATCATGTTCTAATCGTTTTTTCTTTTTCTAAAAGTAATGCTATCTGTTTAACTAAAACAAATGTTTTAAAACTTTAATCAAAATATTTAGTATATTATAATACTGCTACTGGATGCGTTTGTCAGAACAAATAAAGTATTGACTTATTATACCATAGATTATTTATTTTCCCAATACTGCCATTTTTTACATTTTAAAATTCAAAACTTTTGCTACGCTATTTTATATCATATATGGTTCTTTTTCTTCCTGTTATACTTATTTTGAAAAAGTTTCGTTGACTAAATCATTATTAGTAATATTCTTCTATTATTATTAAATCAAATATATACTTAGTCTTAGCTTAATATTTCAGTGAAAAAAGAATTTATTTTATATTTACTTGTTGGAGTGATGGAAACAAGTCTTTTGACATAATAATGCGTGCCCTTTGGATGACAGGAATATAATTAAATCTAAAATTTTACAAGCATTTTCAAAAACGAAACCAAATTCATATAAGCCCCAAATATTTATTATTATATTAATATTGCGCGTGGTTCATTTTAACTTTTACAAAAAAAATTTGTTACTATAAGCCTTGTTACAAAACGCGTGTTAATGATCGAGGCCTCAGTGCTAAGAAGACTAAATTTTGAACTAAATAATCCGGAGATCTAAACGGGTATTACAAATTGATAGGAGTTGTTAGTCGGGGTTGCTAAGATATTAATATTTCCCCCTCTTCATCAATTGACTTCCTCAATTCCGTCAAAACAATGGGTTGCACAAGTCTTGTATTAGCTACTATATGGCCTTGACCTACCTTTCTAACTAAACCAATACGCTTATGGTAAATGCAAGGGTGTGTCTTTTAGGATTCCCTATTGTTTATGCTTTTAGTATCCCACGCAAAGTTGACTCCGAGAATGCATATTTCTTACTAGGTTACTTACCGTGCTTACTTAATTTTTGA
>JAUZND010045823.1:0-20268 GCA_034780555.1 Coelogynopora nodosa | reverse complement strand
ATCCATCTCTAAACAAATCGAGGAAAAGCTGCGCAAGTATGACAACAAATAGGTACATTTAAATAATTTGTATATATAAGATAGCTATTTGTATCAACTGTATGAAGAACTTTATCCTTAACATTTTTACTTACTTATGCGAGGTTTTATAGTATATAATATTATATAACCTAAAATGGGAAACATGCACACACATACCTTTTTTAATTGTGTATACTATTTACTTTATTTAAATTATATTGAAAAAGTCTGGAAAAATTCGGAAAAAGTCGGGAATTTCAGTCTGTGAAAAGCGTACGAACCCATCATCAATAACCCACACATCTCCATCAAAAAACACCTAAAATACTCGGAGTCACATTCTTTACGTTGTGAAATTTTAAAATACACCATAAACATTCACAACAATGTAAATAACGCCTCAACATACTTAACGGGGAAGGCTGAATAACATCGACAAAGGAAATAAAAAACAGAAAACTGGAATAACATCGAAACGGAATTACATCGAATCGGAATAATATCTAACCGAAATAACATCGAATCGGAATAACATCGAACCTGAATAACATCGAAAATACATTACGAGATACGGTGACAAATCAGAGATATCTGTTGATAGGAAATGTTATTCCGGCTCCATGCAATTCCGGGTCGATGTTATTCCGGTTCGATGCTATTTCAGTCAATTGTATGTTATTTCTGTTCGATGCTATTCTGATTCGATGTTATTCAGTGGTAAAACAATCACGGGAAGGTCATTTTGCCAACACAAAGAAATTATATTCTTAATATACAAAATATACAAAGCTATCAGAGATTTATTTATTCATTACCACTGCGCAATTTAGTCCTCATCCACAGCCATGCCACACAAACTCCAATCATACAAGAAACAATCTTATGGAGTGTCACAGGCCGCACTCTTGCTACTAATATATAGATATACACTATGAAACAAACATTCTCCCTATTAACACACGCAACACCCTAATATACACTTAAAATAAGGTCTCATCCATCTTCACACTCAATTACATTCCAACTATCACCACCTCCAAAATAATACCAGCACCAAACTAACTTAAATACAACTTTAAACTGTATCACATATGTTTTCATACTTTATGGATCACCTTTGATGAGGAGGTTTAACCTCGTTGATGATAGTAACCTTACTAATGATAGTAACAAACATCAGAAGAATAACCTCAAAACACCAATTAAATGAATTAGTCTTTTTTCAGAAAACAAATCAATGTCCTTTTTAAAATGCTTTAATATGCTTATAAGCTAGGTCTCGCATATTTCCAATTATGAACGGAGTTCCGGCTATCTGAGAATTTGTTTGATATCTTGAGATTCGTGGGCTGAGGGATATATATATTTAATTATCTATAATTTTAGGTATTACAGGGTTCCACGCTTATTGAAATTTCTTGAAATTTATAGGCTTACTTGAAATGGTCATACAATATGGCTATCTTGCTATGAAGCTGCTTGTGATATTATAGTATTAAACAATTAGATGAATAACGTATTCTCTTTTATAGTTTCCTTAAAAAAATTTTTTTTAAAGGGGCCATTAGCTCACCCTAAACTCCTCACTTCCCAGTTTTCCGTCTAACCTAACATTTAAATATGCGAGGCCTGATAACGGAACTTTTTTAGCAATGACATAATTTTAATAAATATAATATATCATTTCTGAAGGGATTCCATAAAGTATGGTAGTGTATTTACTTTATTTAACACGAGAAAGTGCTTATTCCATGTAATATGTGTACTTCGTTTTCTTATTCATTTCTGCAGAAAGCAGGTGATTTCAAAAGAAATGTCAGGCTTGTTAAATGGAAATCCACTGCCTATAGGAGATGGACGCGTCGTAAGTTGACTATTTGTTTTTCATTTTATGGTGGCTGATGTCCTATCTATTTTTATTAGTTATATATGTTTATGTTAGTTTATACAATATGTAGGACATTATATATGGACGACAAATATCAAGTTAACAACAGACTTAAGTAAGAGACGTATATGATTGAGTTAAATTAGATTAATTATTTAGGAAGAGATTACAGGTCTTTGTAATAATTGACAAAAACAAGTGTGAAGTGGTGCTTGTAAAAGTATGCCGTGTTTGAATCAATAAAGCATTTAATATGAAAATATGTTAAGTATCAAGTATTGACAAATCCAAATCCACAAATAAATTTTAAAAATATTTTTAGATAAATTTTGACATAGATAATATACACTATACCGCGCTAAATTTTTTTTTTTAATCTACATATAAAATATATACGATAGAAAGCAGTATATCAATTTGTATGCTGTAATCATCTACGTATTAACAGGTCATATAAAAAATTACAATAAAAATTAATATTTTGATTATGGTTCGTGACTTTGGATCGACATTAGTGTGGATCGACATTTATAGTATATTATGGTTAACAAAACATTAAAATAATCGCACCATGAGTGAGATAAAATTAAATATTAGTGATGAATGTAATATTACTATATATAATAGTAAAATATTTAATATTTTCTTTTTGAAGTGATTGAAGTGAAGGAATTTATATATTTGGAAACATCATGGTTCATGGGTTTGATTATACAACATGGAATAATACAATGCAACATAAAATAATTTTAAAAAATCAATACATGGTTAACATGGACACGAGTCAATGGAAAAAGGAGAAGAAAAAGATAGAACTGGTCAAAGCATTGGAAATAGGAAGAAGGACATAAGAGGCTATGAAAATCAGTCTGGCTGAGTAGTGTGGAAGGAACGAACAGCGGAAACGATCAGTACGATATCGAAAGGCATACTGCCTTTGATATCGCAGGACCTGGTCGATATGTTCAGAACGCTGCATTTGTAATTTCCTGAGAAGAATCCCCTTTCCAGACTCGAGAATGTTCTTGAAGAATCCAAAGGCCAGGGAATCCTTGATGTCGCTATAAGCAATTTCTCACCTTCAGTAGCAAGGGCTTCTAAGTATGACAGATTCGGGAATACGATTTAGTAAACACGCCGTTGCGCTGCTTCCAGATCGTTCGACTGTGCTTGGGTTAGAGATGAGTGCCAAACAGGGGCATAGCAGAGAATAGCTCTAAAGTGGGCTTTATATAAAGATGTGATGTCTTTTGGACTGGCTTTGGCTCGTATTAGCCTTCGCACGAAGTAGATACGCTGGTGTGCCTTCTTGATGATGATTTCTGTGTTATCGTTCCAATTCAGGGAGTTATTGATGGTACACCCTAAAATCTTGGCTGTGGTAACCGGCGTGATTTCAGTTTTATCGATACGTAGTTGGTCCCACTCACAAACTCGGTGTGTAAAAACGATACGAAGTTCCTGTGTTTTTGCTGCGTTAAGTCGCATATTGTTGTCTTCTGTCCACTTCATTTCTCATTCAGCATTATCTACTACTTTGTCGGCTTAGTAGATAAACTTTGTAATTGTTGCAAAATGTAAACATTGTGACACATTTGTTTATTTTTATTGCTTGAATATAAATATAAAACTTTAGAAGGGTAATTTTATCTTGTTTTCATAATTTTATTTAAAATTAATTCAGCTGATATAGTATACTACTTTCTTCGTTTATTTTAGATCCTGCCTGAAGAGGTTTTAATTCAAGTTCCCCCTACTCATTCATTTCTTGGTAAAAAGAATTACGCTATGTTTCATTATTAGTATATTATATGATTTTCACTATTATATCATGCCTTTCCACCCGGTAATAAATTCATATTTAAATGTTTTTTTATATAATTGAATGCAATTAAATGAATAAAATGAAAACTAATTTGATTAATTAATGGTATTACATTATATAAGATTACTGTATTATATTTTTATCCGATTTGTGTATTTGACCGTCACGTCTAGTTCTCGAATGCCCTTCTGAAGAATACGTCTCAAGCTACCTAGAGAACGACTATATTAAGGAATTGACCAGTGGAACTTCCGCTAACTGTCCTCAGATAGTTGTGCATATGACACCAGCTGATGTTGTGGCCACTCCCAAGTATCAGAAATTCATACACAGGTCGGTTAGTCAGCGGATAAGATAATCTTTAGTCATAATATTAACAGTAGAATTGTTAAGGTAAACAAATTGCCTAGGGGTGTTATTGAACTCGAATTTTCATAGTGATTAATTTAAAATATATATTTAAATTCAATATTTCCAAAAAAGTAGCATGGTATAGTGTCTTATGTCAACATTGGTCTAAAGATACAAATTGTATAGTTTTTTGTAAATACGTATTTTCAATGGTGAAATAAATTTGGTGATATGTACTTTCATTATTCAAATAATTTTATTTATTTGCGGAATCTAATCCAAATATACAACCTGTGATTGTTCTAAATTCCTTAAATTTCAGAAACTTCCTCAAATTTGTCTAAAAAGCTTAAATTTATCAAATTGCAACATTGTTATTATTAATTTTTTCTATTTAAAATCAGAATAATTCATTCATACATACACTTATCATTTCCCATGTTATTTCACATATACAACATGAAGTATAACACACATTAGTTCCCATTATCATGTACCACTTGAACTTGTCAATATCGGTAATTCTTGTGTTACTTGCCATCAATTCTTTGAGCTTTATCTATTTAGGCTCAAATAGTTTATTTTGTGTGTATTATCGATGATATATATTATTCTCTTGTCTATTAACTGATAACAATTGAAATAATAGATTCAGCAACTAATTACAACATAAAAATGGTTTAGAATATTCAACTATTCTAACCAACAGAATGCTCATGCAGCGTTTTTTACTCCTCTTCAATTTAATTAATGATAATTTAACATTTCATCAAATGATGCTACTATCATTATTTTTACTGGGAATATAAATGTCAACATTTTTAAAATGTCAATTAAATGTAATGGTTTTTTAAAACTTCTTATCTCTTATATTACGAAATATTGTCTTATGGATAATATGGAATCTTGTGCTGCAACTAATGAGTGTGGATCACCAGAGATGCTTCCAAAAGGATGTTGCGTGTATTTTGGGATAATGTTGTATTTTAATCAAAGAATCGTCTCACACAGACATTGTATACATCAGTAAAATATGTGCAAGCTAAACTTATAAGCTTATCAAAAATGGAAGTTATAGAAGACTGTCAGTGGAGTCTTTCGAGGATGAGTCTTGATCGCGACAACTCTGAACATGCATAGATCAAACCTGTTTGTTGGTGAATTATGCCGACATGTTCAATATTTGAAAAAAATGTGCTTTTTACTTATGTTTTTAATATATCAATAAATATGTGTCATTTTTCATGGTAGTACTTATTACATTAAGTATACCAGTTGAAAAATATAACTTGTTGTCATAAATTTTCATAGTTTCCAAATAGGTATAAATATAGATTCAATATAGTGAGGTTGTTAAAAGCACCTGGGATTTTCAACTACCTCTGATTACACATTTCAAAAAGTATGTCATATAAATCCTGTCAAAATGGGAATTAATGTTCCAAAAAATTAATTAAAAATTCCTATTTCATCTTTTAATCCCTTGTCGTCCTAAATATTAGTACTAAATGCTTAATGGTAACTTTTAATAATTGTTTCATTTTATCATATTTTTATTATGAACCAATTATTTTTATAATATATGTTTGCATAATAAATTTACCCAAAACACTGTTTGTCCGAACATAATATGTCCGATTTATTCTATATAATACCAAACTATGTGGTATTATAAATGGATTTCATGCCAATTGTAGGTAATATGTGTTCGACAGATAAATAGATGATAAAAATGAAAAAATATTCACGAAATCAACCACTCGACACAATAACATACTATCATTTTTTTAATGTTCTACATAAATCAAATTAACATTGCGTATATTATAACTGTTCATAACATTTGTCGCTTGATATTTTAAAACAAAAATTTGCCAAAAATTCAATTCAATTTACTTGTTTCCGTATGTTATCTATAATTTCGTAAATAGTGACAAATTAGCGATTGCATCAATAAATGACAGTATATATTTTAAACTGTATTCTCAAGAAAATGTTTACTATACGTATTTTTAAATAATATAGACTTATGAATCTACATATAATTCCTTTTTGAAACTCAACTCATTTGAACAACTAGCTATAGCTTATGAAAGAATGTGTTATTTTACAGTTTTTATTGAACATTTGTTAATTGTCATATATCCGGGATTTTGGAAGGTATGACGTTTCACCCGTAAAATATGAGGTACAGAGTGCTAAAATATTAAATGTATAGCAATATATAACAAGAGTGTCAAATAACGGATTACTAGAGGGTACTGTAATGAAAAGAGGTGGAGAGTACATACACAGACTTAGTAGAAGAACATTATGAAACTAACTGTACCGTTCTTGTTCTTCCATGGTATATTATGCGTCAGTAGATAGACTTGAAAAATTTGGAAATATTGTATCTACTGTGAAAATGATCCTTCACGGCTGGGGGAGGATCCTGACATGTGCTCGTTTCTCCTACATATAACTGGTTACATAGACGGTATTTAATCTCATAAATTATGTTCTTCTGAGGACATGTTTAGTTTATTGTTTAGTTTACAAATTTCACGGTTAGTCGGGCAAGTCAGACGTTCCACCGAGGGAATAAAAATATTTTTCAGTGGTCTTCCAGAGTCAAACCACAATCGAATTTTGTCTCCTAATTTGGTTCTACGGATTACTGACATGCAGTTTTATTATTTTTTATTAGTAAATTTTGTTATATTGTATTATGTTTAACTATAAATAAGTTTTTAAACCCTTAAATATTCACTAAGTTCTAAGTTTTCTATACGAACCAATAGCATATTAACCGTAAAGTTTTTACGGGTTTGTACCCGTCATTTTTGTTGTTGTTGGAAACAGATAATTTGATTGTAGGAATATTTAACTTACAACTTGCAATTATTGTTGTAACGTTTTACATACAAGAAGCTATACTTTTGGATTATTGATGCTCTGTTTAGGGTCATTTGATTTGTCCGCAATTTTCTTATTAACAAATGTTATGCAAAATAAGTGTTAATAAATATTTCGCTTTGAATAATAAATTTGTGATGAATCAATTTTAAATTATTTTTTGAATTGTTTCTATCGGTCCCAGGTAAGTTCTATTTACTATGAGCGGCGTTTAATGTGGCAATTGAAATTAACAAATTATAAGTTCGATATTAATTTAAAAGCTAAATATATTATTTCTCAATAGTATGCTCAAAAATCTTATCCTTTTCAAATAATAAAGCAGGGCAAATAGCAGTGACCATCGGACCATGAGCAACATTTGTATAGTAATAAGCTATCACGATTCAGCTAATCTTGAAAGAAATTGAAATACTTGGATATTAAAATCAAAGATATAATAATGTATAATAAAAGCAAAAGTAAGTCAGCAACTTCTTCTACCTTCTCACTGACAGTTTCCCCAATCCTTACACACACACAAACGGCACCCGCCACCTCATACTGGACGGAAGCAACACAGGGGTGCTCAACACCGCAATTTACAAGTTCCAGGCTCTCAAAAACTGGGCTTTGGACCAGCGCATCTTCCCCCTGCTGCCTGCCCAGGTCACGGGTCCCAGTGTTCAATCCTTCCCTCAGACTCCGGTTGAGGAAGCGGTGGAGCCGAGCTTGATCATGAATGGTCGACCACTGCTTACCTGGTTCATCAGGCCGCAGAACAAAATCATAATGTAGGTTGGGGATTTTTCCTAATATAAACATGGTTCCCCCGCATCAGGAAAAAAAATCAGATTTTTTTTAATTGGATAAATAAGGGAAAACTTAGGTAAAAGGATAATAGAAGTTAAAATTAGGTAAAAATAAGGTAATTTTATTAAATTTTCTGCAAAATCAGGAGAAAATCACGGAAAAACTCAGTGGGCATTATTTTTACTTTTTTACTTAATTTTAAGCCTATATCTAAACAAAATTTAAAAAAATTAATCGCTTCGATATCTCAAACCTGCTTTTTATAATTTGTTCTAAGTATATAAAATATATTAAATTCTGTCTTATTAAAAAAAATAACGTTTTGTATATGCGTCATTTAATTTATAGATTCCAAAATATCCGCTTGATTTCGTTAACATTTTCGAGAGGCTTCACCCCCGAGTAAGGGCTCTGCCCCTGGACCCTGCTGGGTGCTTAGCCCCCAGACCCACATTTATGACCTCTTGTCTTTGTCGCTCGGTGCCTTTTCCCGTCCCAGAATTTTTTTTATAAAGAGTGGCAACACTGTAGTTGTATTGGTCACGTACATATTACTGAAAAATCTGTGAATTTTATTCTGAAAACAGCGGGGGAACCCTTAAACAAAAATTCGTTTAGACGTGTTTAAAAAAGTTGGATAATTTAATAATCCAAATAAGCGTAGTTCATAATAAATTTTCGCTTTTATTATTAATATAGTGTTTTGTAAATTAAAATTACAAAACATAAAAGTTTTGTTACACGATATAATATCACAATTGTTGCGAATTAGTTCATTGCTTTCCTATCTTATATAATATTAATTTGTATATTCTGATTATCTTTAAATGTTTCTATGAACCGTACTTTGGTAAAATCATTCGGCGAAAGCAGTTAACAATTTTTTTGTTGATACATTAACCATTTTTTATCCAGGCATATTTAATTATGTGGACATGTTAAAATTGGCGTTAATTTTGAACATTTTGTGAAATAGTTAGACTTTTATTATTGTTGTTGAGAGAAGGGAGGTCTATTGACGTCTAAATAAAGTAACCATATTACTATTTTTGATTAAATATAACATAATTTAATTAAGCTCTCTAAAATTCGTGTTTTTATTGTGCATTTATTAATTCATATAACAAACATTATTGAGATACATCTTAATCACAAAGATTATGTTTACACCAAGACGTGTTGTACTTATATGTTGCACTTACTTTTTGTTTTAGTTTTATCAATGTAGTTGATTATTTACAGTATAAATTATTTCTCATTAAACGGTAGCAACTGTTCACTTTGATTTTGTGTTAAAAATGTCATTAAGAATTAGATCTTCGTATCTCAGGTTGTTCTGAGATATTTCAAATTCAACTATGTGCATTATGTTTTATATGATTTTGTAATAAAAAAAATTGGGCAATTTCTGTTTTCGGATATTTCTCAATCATTATTATTTCACATATAACCTGCGATTTGCAAATTATATAAAACTTATTATGCTCAGCAATTGAAGTGATAATGGAGGAGGCGCAAGCTGCTATTTCCATCCAAGCAGCAGCAAAGAATACAGTGAAATTTTGTATTAAATAAGCATAGGCTATTTAGGTCGTGCAAATTTGTTAAGTACAAACAATTTTTTTAAACAGAATTTTAAAAACACACGTAAATTTATTACAATGACTTTATTGCACTTTTTTGTGAACATTTTGATTGCCAAAGATGATGATGAAATCCGTACTGACAGAATTAGTATATTACATTACTTGATTAGGGAAATCAGGGAAGTCGGGGAATTTGAAAAAGGTCAGAGAAATTAATTTTTAGTCAGGGAAAATGGAAAAAGTATTTCATAACTTCATTGCATTATACACTTCATTTAACAATACAAAAATGAACATTAACATAACTCGATGTGTAAGAATACTGATTATATGAATTACTAAATACTGTAGTAAGAAAAGATTATAAAAATGGGTTTTCCCTTAATTTAAGGATTTAATTATTATAACTCATCCACTAAATAATAGACATTAATAATTGTTATAGCGTTATTGTAATATATTATATAATATGCTATTGGTGATATGTTTGAAAATTATAAATCTGTAGTATTCATCCATCTATTTTTTCATATTATGTATACCTTTCTATTCAGGCCTGAAATTTCCGTTATCAACAACGATATATTTGTTAAAAATTCACTTGCAAGTGACTATATTGAAGAAAAAACAATTTCCGCTAAAATTGCTGAAATGAAGCTCAAGATAGAAAATGCTACTAGTATGTTTTACTTATATTTTATTATAGTTATAATATGTTACGCTGTTATTCTTTTATGTCTAATCATACTTTTGTATAGAAAAAAATTGTGTTCTTTTTTAACTGTCTATAATCTCATTTTTTGATATTGCTTTCCTAATAGTAAGTAATCTCTACTCACAAATATTTGTAAATTACTTTACATAATATCATTATAATTTATTATATTTATTCTACCATGTAATGGTTAAATATCACTCCTTTATAAAATTCGCTTTGCTTGAATACGTCGGATTCTTTATAAATAATGTTATATTTATTGTATATATTTTTCTTATTGCTTATTGGCTTCTTATTTTCCTAATATTTTTTCTTATATTTTCAGTAGTGTAATATGAAATTTAATTTTAAAAATGAAATACTTTCATCAAATAGTTCAGATAACTAAGTAGATCCGTGTTCTAGATTTTGCACACTAAAAGTTGAGTGCTCGGATTTATACATGCTTTTAACTGACTACTTTATTTACAGGTAGAGTCCAACTTTAACATCATTACCGACATTATCAATCCTAATACATCCAACAAACACATCTATTAAAACCTACTCTGCCTTTCAAGCTGTCGAATAACATCTGCATTCATGAAACACAACTGCGATGGACTATTTTATAGAGTCCACTTAGCCTATTTAATTTACAATCTCCAAAAATCTAGTGTTTTATACAGATTATCTTTAAAAACGTAAAATACAATCTTTCAAAATTAACTCTTAATACAATTTTTTAGCAAAATGTTGAAGCACAAATGAAAGTATATATGTAGAAAAACGCATATATTTTATAACCGTTAGATACAGCTTTCAACAATCAAATGGTTGAAAAAACTGTGAGCCCCTCATTAGTTTCCGTTTTTTAATGAGTTCAACCACATTCCTGTCTATGTTTGTATCACATATCTCAATGTTTTATTATCTTCTTTATGTATGCCTCCTAAACTCTTCCTCTCTAATAGCCGGATAATAATTTGGTTTCAGAGGAGCACCCTGACCGTACACTCAGACCATATCCACGCATAACCTTCTTGGGGACGGGATCCTCTACTCCAGGAAAATATCGAAATGTATCTTCCATTTTGCTGGAAATTAAGTGAGAAATCGTACTGTTTACTTTTATGAATAATTTCCAATGAATATTACTATTATCTTCATATGTGTACAGATAGGTTTGTTAAAATTTTCAGCTTTATTTTCAAGGTTAGTTATTATTTTGTACACCAATTATAATTGTACAAAGTGATAAATTTAAGTGTTCTACTTTTTATTATATTAATTGATGGTCAACATTTTATGAAGTAATTTATAGATTACGATTTTTTAAATTTATTTGTTGTTTGTCATACAAAAATTAAAATTCGTAATTTTTGTCCGCCACTATTAAATTTTTTAATAGAAATAGTATTTGAAATATCCTATTATATTTGTCTCCAAAGATCGAAACTATGCTAAAGCAGGTAAATTTAAAACTTGTTAATGCGCATCGTAATACAGATTATTTAATGTAGGAATTCCGATAAATCATTTTTTTAAATTTTAATCCTAGAAGCACCAGTCGCTGTTAGAAGCTTATTATACAGTAGCTAAGAAATGTTTAAGCTGATCCACTAGTATTTAACTTGTGTAATTTATTACAACACATTATCTCACTTTAGTACATTATTTTATAGTTTTTTCACGGCGATTCTAAATGTACCATTTAGTCAGCTTGGTCAACTTGTTTAGCAACAATGATGTGTTAATTATAGTGTGTTTAATGGTGAAAAAGTTTTAAAATATGTGTTCAGCCTATTTTAATCAATAATGACGCCATAAGAGTTATTAGTAAGCTTCAAAAATTATTTAGCAGAAAGGATGTATCTCATCATTGGGAGTGTCGGCCTGAAAGCTTAACAACTTTTGATGTGGATAACATTTCATAATTGTCTAGGTCATTCTTATTCGGTCATTTTAAGTTATGTATTACATCATCAAGTACATTAGAAAATTGTCGGCTACTAAAACTTAAATAAAATAATATTTTAGAGTTCTAGTAGATGTTGAATGGTAAACAATTAAACATCCTTTCATCCCCCGTTTGTGCTTCTAAGAGTAACCTATTTTATCATTAGATATCCTTTCCAAAAATATAATTATAAAATGGACTTAATCATTTTTTAACTTTTATTAAAAGATATTTAACCGAAACCAAATTATTGACATAATCTTATCCTTTATTTTTTTTAATATATTTCCTTACGTTGATTTTGTTTCAGGACTTCGTTATTATATTAAACTAAGCCCTACCTGCATTTATAATAATTTTTAAAATCAATTGAATTTGATTGGAAAATATATAAAAGCCGTATACACTTTTTTTATTTTCTTTGTAACACATAATATTCTGGTAAAATGTCTAAATTTTATGCAATTTAATATGCAACAAAAATTGGTAGTTCTGCTACATTCTGACATTGTTAATAGTATCATGGCTGTACTGATTCTCTCCGCTAGTCCAACCTCGTGTATGATACTAGACTGTGGGGAGGGAACGATGCTACAGTTCGTTCGCATGTTCGGCCCAGAGCGGACCAAAGAACTTCTACGACAGCTCAAAGTTGTTCTTATATCACATATGCATATTGATCATCACGGGGTGAGTTCAGTTCTTTTCTATCGTTTATTATGTTCACAGATACTCCTGTTATATTATGTTAATATCTTATTGTCATAGTGTGAAACGCTACAAATTTGTTGTCTCTTTTCAGGAATTAGTTAAAAAATTAATGAAATTATTTATGTAAATTTAGCTTTTAATTGGCATTTAAAGGATTTTGAGCTTTCTGACATAGAGCATATTATAAAATACTCCAATTGACAATGTTCCTGATTCTGCTCTGCAATGTTTCAGGGTCTCTACACCATTCTCAGCGAGCGGCAGAAGCTATTTGCCGCGGCCGGGGAAGAGGAACCCTCAGTGCCCCTTATGGTACCCACGTCGATGCGCAATTTGAGCAAAAATTACGATCGTCTGCTTGATACAAGTGTTTACACGCCACACAAGTAGGTCACGCATTTTGTCATTTCGCTTTCAAAGTTTATATCTCCTTGTTGAAACATTGGATTATATTGTTATTATTTTTCTGACCTTGTTTATTCATTTATAATTATTTTAAATAAAAGCAATTCTTATATGATTTTTATATAATATTTTTTATGAATTTTACTTTTTGCTTATCATATTGAAATTATCTTTTTGTAAACAACTTATAGGTGTTTTTCTAAACGCATTATTCTAGACACATTTTATAATTTAATTATGGAGTCCAATTTTAGATATTATGTCTATAGTGGTGAAATTAAATTTGTGAGTAAAACACTTCAAAGTTTTAGCAGGAAATAAGTTACTTTCCTCAATATGTTCTTAATTTGCCTTAAATGTTTATCACATCACTTAATAGTTTTGGGGAAATCAATTTAATATTTGTTTAAGAAAAATTAATTTTTAAATTAATAACTATACTATATTAAAATAATATATATTTTTATATCTACGTTACAAAACTTGTCGCAAATAATACGGTTTGCAAGGACAATTGGTATTGTACAACACGCTAACATAATTTGGACAAAAAGCACTTAACGCCATTATTTAACATTATAAAACCCTAAAATGGTGTTAATTTAAATGTATTTTAACTTCATTATTTTTAAAAATAAATATTATTGTTTATTATTCTTAAACATTTAGATAACTATCTTGCTAATTATCTTTTTTTTAGAATGTTTCACCTGGTAGGTTACTGCAGCTCTGAAAACATATTAAACGAAGGTGTCCCTTGGAGGGATGAACTATTTGATGCTTTGGGTCGTGCCGGCGTCCATGTAAGTCATTAAGGCGGCTAACTAATTGGAAACATTTCTTTGCAGTGAATAATTTTCACAAAAATGAAATATATTTCATGTAATTTTTCGAGATCAAAACTTTTTACAACATCATTTTCCAGACAGAAAATATTTTTTGATACTTTTTGTTTGTAATTTACACTCTACATTTGAAAAGTTTTTCCTATGTTGTTTGAAATAAACAATTAAGTCAGTGTGTTTTCACGAAAATATTTCTCAGCTATACTAGTGATTTCATTGGCTAGTCAATTGTCTTATTTCTTTTCTTCAAAGTTGAAAATCATTATAGAATACTTTATCTCTGTACTAGCTTATTAAAAGGATTCCCCTGACAAAACTGCTTATTATTTTACACATAATATGAGTAATGTAACATAATACACAAATTATGAGTAAACATATTGCATTTATAATTATTATAAATGCAATATATTTACTCATAATTTTTCAGTATCTTACTTGCATGACGTAATAAATAATAATGGGCACTTTATATGCAGTTTCCTCATTAACACTTGTACACTTTAAACCGACAGACTAAATATAAACTATACCTCAATCTGTTAAACCAATTTATCAAAACTAATAATTTTAACAGAATAATTGAAAATTCCAATTAGATATAATACAAAGGTATATTAACATGTAAACAATGTAAAGTACTCCATTATATTGGTTATCACTTAAATCCGTAGGAAATTTGACCTATTTTTCAAGGTTGTCAATGCAAAAGTAGCTAAAATAATCAAGATAGATTTGAAAATAATCAAAGTAATTAATAAAAATAAATTTAATGGATTTTAGAATGTCGATAAAAATGGTAATGGTCAAAAAAGGTATGCATTTAAATTAATTCTGAAATATACAAATGAAAGAATGATAACTCATTTTAAGTAATCATTACATTCTTTAAATTAAAATAGTTTGTTTATCATTGTTACTTGTTTTAATGCCGACCTAGAAAACTAGTTATTTATTCCACCGGATTTGAGTCACAACCATATTGTACAATAGTTGGTAAACAATATTATGGGTTATCACCCAATACTGAAAAATATAGAACTCTGTTTTTATTTATTAAATGTGAAGACGCTGTTTATTTATTTGTTTTTGATTTTGAATAACTTTATATCGATTTATGCAATGTTTTAAGTGATCCGCCGCGCCACTAAAAGACTGAATAGATAAAACTGGCTTGGCTCTCTTATGTTGCCAGGTATTGCAACATTATGGTCACTCACATTTGAAACATTCATTCTGGGCACAGACGATACTAACGTGATCCAACGCTGAATGTGACAAGCTTATTTTTTATATTTAAAATAAATATCTTTCAAAACTCTCTATATCAGAACTATTTGTTTGTAAATATTAATATGCCGATATTATCTTTTAAAAATCCTGCTACTGTAAATTTAGTACATAGGAGAAACTAAATGATTACTGAAATATCGAATAAATGGACATAGAAGTGACATCAATAATGTACAAACAGTTCAGAACATCGACGGAACACAAGAAGATTCACAAGTAAGTAAGCATTTTGGGAAAAAGATCACTCTATGAAAGACATAAGGTTATAATAAATTATTTAAAACAGGATTTCCCATAGATGCAGATTTACAAATTCAATACCATTAATCCAAAATTCTCAAATGTCCACTGATAGTCTTGAAAAGTTCTATGTTAAGGTATGAGAAGTTGCTTGTATACTATAATATACTCCAAATGTTCCAATATCAAGAGAACCTCTCCAACCACACTCCGGGCAGATACGTCCCGTGTTTGTTGACCACACTAATGCCTCCTGGGGCTTTGTGATCGAGGGTGGCGGACGGCACCAAGCTTCCTCCTACCCCCGCGACTCCACCGGTACCGCCGACATCGAGCCCTGGAAAGTGGTTTACTCAGGAGACACGCGGCCCTGTCCTGCACTGGTTGAACACGGCAAGGGCTGCGATCTGCTCATCCACGAGGCCACCCACGAGAACTTGTTGCACTACCAAGCTGTCAAAAAGAAGCATAGGTGAGTCGTGTCTTCCATCTTGCTCGTGGTGGATGCTGGGGGTATTCACTTACAACTTATAGTTCTGCGGTCCGGAAATCCATGGGAGAATTACATCTTTTTTCCATCTATAAATTCAAATATTTTAAACTTTTATAAAAGTAAAAAATTAAAAAATAATTCTATTTAACTGTTGTATATTTTTTTCAAACAAATCTTTCTGTGTAAATATAATATTTTCATAAATTCAGTATTGTCTCTTTCAGAGAGATTCTTTTAAAAGCACTCAAAAAGCAAATTATAAATTTTACATAACCCTCATACTAATTTTATTTATGTTAAAAGTAAAACTTGTATTTTGCATGTTTTAAGTAGGAAAATTAAGTATTATATTCCATAATATTATTATCAAAAGTATTCGCCACTACAATTCCAAGTAATATATTTACTTGCTGAGTTTTATACCATACTGTTCATCCAGGGCTCATACGTAGTCTGGAAAAGACTGAATTTTTTATAAAAGGTCTGGAAAAAGGGCATTTTTTGAAAAATGTGGATATATTACTTTTTAACAATTGATTTACACTCTTGAAAAAATCCGGACCTTAAACATTTTAGCCGCTTCGCAGCAGTTATACTAGGTTGCTAACTACGCTCGCAACCATGAGGCACCCTAATGTTTACTCTTTGATTTGTCAAACCCTGTGGTTATCAAAAACTTCAACTTTTTACTTTCAAACTGTTGTGACATAACCTTTTAACTATATAATCGATATGTGTACATACTTAATGATTATTGTTATGAATATAATTCATAACAGAAAACAAATGTACACAAAAGTCTGGAAATGGTTTTTAAGAGGTTTGGAATTCAGTTATGTAAAATGCGTATGAACCCTGTTCATCGTAACATGTATAACTTTAGATTGTAATACGGATTATAGATATATTATTATAAATATAAATATTTCAGATATTATATAGATTGTCATTATTGTTATTCAATCTGAAGTTCACATAATATAACCTCCTGTCCGTCTTATTTCTCAGCACTACTGGCGAAGCATTGTTAATTGCGAAACAAATGGAGGCCAAATTTGTTCTTCTCAATCACTTCAGCCAGCGTTACAATAAGATTCCTGTGATTCAAGACTACTCCCCAAATGCTGCACCTACTTTTGATTTCATGCAGGTGGGTGCATACAGGTTGTCGCTGTGTTGTGTCCTGACTTCAGAGTTAAAATGCAATGGGATAAACAAAATATAACCTAAACGATCGTTCTTCTTTTAAATAAATTTAGCCTAGATATTTCCAGTTTATTGTCATTTTATTTTTTTGTCATCCATCTGTTCATGCTGCTACCTTTTTTCTATTCTTCAATTCTGTTCACTCATTTTTAACTTATTTTATTCTTCATATTTACCATATTTTAATACCTTTAATACTTTTCTCGTATTCTCGTATCTACATATTAGTTTTCTTATCCTCTGTTCATTTTTCTCTTGCTGTGTGAATGATATCAATATGAACGTTAGTATTTAATTCTACTTACACACTATCTCACTGCTACACTTCATTATTGTTCCTAGGTCACACTGAATGACTTGTTCGTCCTACCATACACTCTGCCCTACTATGAATACATTTTCTGCGACGAATGGTATCGACTGAATTCACGTACTCAAAAGAAAGCATTATCTAAAGAATTCATTACAGAAAAACAATTTTCATATTGATTAAAGTGATATTGTATGTGGGAATTATAACTCATTTTGCAAATATATTCGATCATGAATTTAGTATAATTTCGAATTCGCTATAATTATTGTTGAATTTGGAAGTATTTCATTGTCCATGGCTGTTATACAGTTTATGAGTGTGTTTGAAATCTTAATACTTTTAAATATACCAACTATTATTGAGATTAAACTCTTTATTATTAATGTTACTGGTATAGAAATCAACCGGATATAGCATTGTAGTGCCATTGATCGTTGTTTTTGTTGTTGTTAAAATGAAGCTAAAACTATTAATTTATAACAAACGTATTATTTTTTAGTCAGGTTATCCTAAACATATCTGGATTTGTATTCTGTGGCAAAAACATTTTACCGGCTATCTAAATAACTGAAAAATATGAAGCTTTATTTTAGTAACTATTCGCAATTCATAATTTAACTCTAGTTGAAATATGTCACCTGGTGAGACTTCTTGTTTTTCGATTTTGCATTTTGATTAAGCAAGCTGTAGATGGTTAATATTGAGAGAATCTTTTCAAGATGATTAGTGTATTAAAAATCGCTCATTTTTATGCTACAACATTCAGCATATTCACTTATAAACAGTGAATACTCATTTAGTTTGAATATACAGTATAATCCGCTTATAACAAGCAACCTTCCATGGTCCCGCAAAATTTATATATATACCTCTGATATAACAAGCAAATTCTTACGGTTCCTTCAATCTTGTTATAAGCGGATTATACTGTATATGATTGAAACAAAATAAATAACATTTAATTTTATAGGAATGTAAGCATTTTAGTGGTTGATTTTCCTGCAATTTATTTTAGGTTGTCAGTTAAATCCGGAGGAAATTAAACCTATTTACTAGGTCATCAATGTGAAAATAGCTAAAATTAAGTTGATAAAGTAGGTAAAAAACAAATGAATGCTATTTTAGAACTTCATTACATACGTATGTATATGTTTCAAATAATTCTGAAATGAACAAATAAATTAATGTCAATTGTATTTGATTTAACGTTTTCTAGTATTATCGTATTCATTTAGTATTTCACAATTCGTGGAAAATTATTTATTATTGAACGGGAAATTTTCAGTAAAGTTATAAATAAAAAATTACAACTTCATTTAAAAAAATCTTTTAAAAGCATTTTACGTTCTTTAAATTGTCATTGTTTGTTATATTGCCTACCTTGAAAAATAGGTTATTATTCCTTCGGATTTAAGTCACAACCATTATATTATTGAACTTGGAAATTATTCATGTTCCACAATTTGATCATTTTAAAAATGATTACATGTAAGTCGACCGATAAAAATGACGGTGTTATCATTCTAGTTTAGTGAAAGTAACAAGCCTATGTATAAGCTTATTTTAAAAAATGAGTGTTGCATATCTTAGTTGAACATTTATTGTGTTATTATTTCAGTTATATCATTTACCTTTGAATAAACATGAGGTTTTATCTATAACTTACATATATATTTCTAGACTACTTTAGTTATATCAGTTAATCTTTAGATTTTTAATACTTGGCCAATAAGCGTCTAAAAAAAATTGATGTCATTATTTTTCTTGACCTAGCCGTAGCTGGCTTTATCATTGATGCTGTCGGAATAACAAGACAAATATTTATTAAAATACCTTTTAAATTGAACATGATATTATATATATAGTTAAATTTTTCAATTTACATTCATTCAAAATAATATAAATTTTAATTACATTAATATATGTTATGTTTAAATGTATATAAGCTTATGAGTAATTTTTTTCTAAAATATTTATTATATTAATATCCTAATTTTATTAGATTATGTTACATAATTAAAATATATTAATAATTATAATAAAAGTACCAATATCATAAATTAATTTATATGTTCAGTTGAGCATTAAAAATATTATTTTAATGTTATTTTCTCACCATAATTTTAATGGGCTTGCTTGATAATAAAACTATTTTCTAGGCTTAATAGTCTCAACCTAACAATTCGCTTTGATAGTATTTATATGAAATGTATGACATAAACAGTGAAATTATTATTTAAAATTTCTCACAGTATATAAATGAAAATTAATGATAACATTATTATGATAAATAAAGTAATATTATGGTCACTTGTGAGGAATCCAAAAAAACTACATCAAAGTTAATTTTAATAAAACGTTAAATTTGTATTGCGGTTTTTCTTAACATAACCTTATTATGTACTTAAATAAATAAAATTATTTAATAATGTAGTTTGAATAATTAAAGCCTTCGATACAAAGACGCTTTCATTAGCGCGGTATATTTGCATAATTAATTTTGCGAAGTCAATTAGTTTACAAAACGTTCCATTTATAATTAAGTCTTATTTCAAGTATTATTATCCCACTATTAAATTAACGTTTAAAAAAATTGTGTAATGTATATTCTAAATTATATTATGTCTATTACTATATGACTTCTTAGCTTATATATATAAGCTACAGGGCCGTACATAGACTTTTATGTCAGGGGGGGCAGGATAATAAAAGGGCGCCAAAATTCCAAATATTTAATGTAAAAT
>JAUZND010045812.1:0-20268 GCA_034780555.1 Coelogynopora nodosa | reverse complement strand
TCTCGCCTCTATCTCTCTACTCTCCTCTCTCTCTTACTCTCCTCCAGTTTATTAGAAGTAAAACCTTCAGCAGCAGCAGCAGCTGTGTGTTGGCTTCGGTAATTTATTGTAGTTTGCGCGCGCTCTCTTCCTTCTATACGTTGCCTTGGAAACGGGTTCTTAATGTTTGTTCTCCGTCTACCACTTGTCAGAAGGAGAGGAAGTTGCATGCCCCCCCTCCCTCTCTCTCCCTCCTTGACTGCTTCTTCGACGGTGTACTGTTCTGTGTTTCCCCCCACTCCTCTCTCTATGGTTGACTGACGATATGATTGTCATTCTCCGGCTTTTCCCATGAACATTATTTTTCTTTACCTCCAAAAAACGTCTTTTGATATAGTATACTATTCTATTTTATCTCTCTCTCTCTCTCTCTCTCTCTCTCTCTCTCTCTCGGTCTTATGCATTTCTCCCCAACTTTATTCCCAAATGTATTTGACACGAATTATTCCATACTGTGTTGCATTTATTATGGGAGAGTTATCCTTCAAACAAGTTTTCAAATGTTCTTCTGTCGTGTGTGTCTTCAGTGTTAACAACAGTCTTTGTTAATATAAGGGAAGCAGCATCAACTGCAGAGGTAAAAAAAGAAAAAAAGACAATCGTTGTATAATTAAATTTCCCATATTTCAAAAAAAATTATATTATATTATATCCTATATTTATTAAACACCGTTTTTGCCATTATAATAAAATGGTGCAGTAATTTTCCTTTTCCCTATTTTCATAAATTCAAATTAAATCCGGCTTATCAGTGTTTTTCCATTAAGGAAAAAGTTATAATATATTTTTAGATCGTAAATGTGTAGAGAAGACATTCTTTTCTGTATCCATAGCCTGATTTCCGGTTTTATATTCGAGGTATATAGTAATATTATCATGTTGATGTAATGAATGATATTTCGTTTAAAATCTTATATTTTGGTTTTTCAGTGTATTATAATAGACGCAATATGCGTCCTTATGTTCCGATTCAAAACAAGTGGTCCCCACGTTGTCTGAGTGACTTGGATTATTACTCAGAATATCTTTTGGGAGTGGGACTCCTCGTGTTACCTGCAATGAAACAAAATTAGACATTATCACTAAAATGATACATCTTTATGTTTAGTTCTCCATTTTGTACCCCTAATTCTACTATTTCTCATATTATCATAAAAATACTTATTAATTATTAAATGTATCTGCTAGATCTGGTATGAGCCGGATATATTATATTTATATATTTAGTTGGATGGCTATATTTGATGTTAATCAACGAATTTATCTCTATAAACCCGACTGCTGACTACATTATTATGTTCAAGTAAAAGCGCGATATTTTTACTAATCATTATATCCGCTATAAAATTGTGTAATAGTATTCTTCCTTTAAAGAATATTATATAGTTACAATAAGGAATTATCGTCAGCAATGAGAATAACCTTTATTATATATGGAACAAAATATGTATTAATTATTCAGTGTGTTTTATGGAGTTACAGTGCTCTATGCACGATACAGCCTTGTTCCAACTTGGTACTCGTTTGGTAAAAATGCTCCAAAGACGGTTAACTTTCTATTAGAAAAATTCAGTTAGCCTTTTAATATAGAAATGTAGCCATTCCGCATTTTCGAAATTTTCTCTTGGCACGTTGCAATTGGACATTTGAGTTGTGGAGATTGGCATTCATAATAGCAGGCCCCGTACAAGGATAGTTCCCAGATTATAGTGAATTAACCAAAACTCTCATTTGTTTCATATCCGCAGCCAAATAATATCAATAGGAAGAAGCCGCATATTTAAATGCATATTCGATTAGTGTAATCGATAGTGTAAACAAATATTTATTAATTTAATTATTATTGGTTTTATAATTATGTTTGAAGTCTTCTGATGCAGAATGCTTTTTATACAGTTTGTCAATTTGTTTGTTCTTTCCCCTCTATTTATTAATTTGTTAGCCTTATTATCTGCTGGACTATGAAATATATATCTTCTATTAAATTCCACAAAACAAATATAAAAACCAGACATCATCAATGCGACTGTCCAATAAGAAGCACACTTTTAATGGAAAAACCAACATTGGTGACTAAACTCGAGAAAGGTCAAACAAAAGGAATGTGGTGTTATCATCAAACCACAAATATTATTTGTAAACAATGTTTACAATCCAAACATTGCTTGCGTACTCTATGTAAAACAGGCCTGGAGTGATAAGATGGCAAGTCAAACCTGTGGATTTAAAAGACAGTCTGTCAAATCCAAAAAAGCGGAAGAATAATTTGGGACAAGCCGGATCATAAAGAAAATACGTGTACCAACTGATATTATAATAAAAAAGGAAAGAAAAGATGACTTAACAATGGTGCGGGACTTTGGATCCTCAGTGGCAGTTTACCGGATAATGTGCGCACAACCATCGCTATTCCCATACTTTAGCACAAAATTAATTTAGTTATAAATATAGACCTACAATGTAATTGCCATTATTGGTAGATGTCCCTACGTTACAAATAATAGCAAAAATAGAATAATTACAATTATTTAAAAGAAAATTCTGCGAAGAACATACAGACCGTGCATATTTACTAACTCGACCAGATCGAGTGGTAACAAATCGATTAAGAAAAGTGTACAAAATAACAGAATGGTTGTTTAAAGAAACTTTTTTTTTCTGAAATATTTAAATAATAAAAAAATTTAAATATTAAATTTGAATTAAAACAAGCTTAACATTTATATAACAGTTTGTTAAGCCCGGCAAATATAAATGTAGGAGATATTTTATAGATAGCAGATGAAAACATGGGATATTTAAGTATTATCACTTAAATTACAGAAATGTAAAAAAGCTGCATGAGCATCCTGCTCGTTGGAATAATTGTCAAAGAAAGATTCTAAGGAAGATAAACAATTTATTAAGTTGGAAGTAGCTGTTGAATATATTATTATAATTTTGTAATATAATAAAGAAGAGAATGAAAAATTGATATCAATATTAATGAACATAAATGGAACTATTTCATTGCAAATAAATAAAACTTGAAGAACTGATGTTAAGTAACAAGAATTACCAATATTTTCTAGGCCAAAAGGTATATGTTAATTGGAACTAATGAAGGTAGCAGAATTGTTAGGTATGGTAAGCTCAAGATAAGTAAAAATTTATATTTTATTTATTTTTGGCTTTTAATTAATGCAATCATAAAAAAAGCTATTATCACCATCAAGTGTATATTGTTTGACTAAATTTGGGTGAGATAAGATACAATACTTAAATTTTTTAATGAGAATATTTTTATTAAAACTTCGAGAATCCAGTTTATCAAAGATAAGAAAAAATCTAAAAACAAAAAATCATTAAAATGCACACAGATATTGCCAAATCTAACAAGCTGACAAGTTATTAGAAATATTACTATCAGGAAAAGGAAAGGAAATACAAGTAATATCAATGTTAAATCATCAACTTTATGTTAGATTTTTTTAATAAAAATTTCGTTGAAATCTTTAACATCAATATCTAATCATTATTGGATAAACTTTGTTCTAAAACCAGTTCTGATGGGTAAATATCACTAGAAATGTTGAGAAAATGTTGAACATTAGGAGTTGCTATGTCATCACTATAACGACTATTATTTCAAAGTTTAAGGGTTAATTGAAGATTAAGAGCTTTAAGTTTATTAATAAAATTGATTTCTTTCCAATAAAGATAAAGGTCTTCAAAAGTGGACTTGCATTTCCGCAAAACTTTTGCATAGCCGGGTTTAAAGGGTTTATAAATAAAATAACCAAACTGAATATAAGAATTAAATAGAATGAACTTAATGGCAAAATATAAATCAAATTGAGAAAAATAAAAATATCATATCTACTTTTGGGTTAATTGAACATTTTAATAATTGGTTTAGTTAAATTAGTGTTAATATGTATAAGAGGTTAGCAGGTGGATACATAAAGTGCTAAAATCAAAAATTTGTAATATTTAATAATGCCTTTCATTTTATTAATAACTTTATTAATTTTTTTCTTTTTTTCAATGTTTAACTTTAATTAATTTTAATTGATTTAACTAATTTTAATTCATTCTTTTAAATATATTAAAATTAAATATAATATGATTTTAGCTTTTAATATTGATTTTTAAAGAAAATTTTATTTATTTAGTTTATATTTTATAAAAATATATTATTCACAATTAACGTAATTAAAGTTGGGACAAATTTATTCAAATATATTTAAATACGTTATTGCTAAGATATATATATAAATGCTCAGTAAAAGTAACATATAAATTTAACCAAACAATTGTATTCTCCTATTTCTAAATATCATTTGAATAAAACATTTATCACAATTTAGTTTTAATTGTGAAATGATGCAATTACTTATAGTGTGAAATAATTTTAAACAATGGTTTTAATTGATTCATTGGTTCTAATTAGCCATATGGTTTTATGCCACAGACAAATCCGTTATAGCATAACAAAAATGTCGGTCACATATGGAAATATTTAAAGCAACCGAAATAAAATTAGCATGTATCCCTACTGTGATAAATTCACTAATTACATATTCACTTAAAGGTATAAAACCTCATCATATGTATATATATATATATGTTAGAATACTTTAACACCAATTTTTTCCTTTTTTCCGAGCAAAACTCCGCTACAAAAAGCTTGATAGAATATGACTATCATTTTCAGAAATTTATTTTATTTTATTTAGTACAACATCATCTACGTTGACTTAAACAATATTGTCATAATTACTTCAAGTATGTCACATTAGTCGTTTTAATGATTAATATATTTCCAATTGAAATGTAGCTGTCAAGACAGTATATGTTTTATTTCCGGTTAAAAATAATTCAAATGTACTAAACAAATATCGGAAAGAACCTATAATAAACGAATTAGGAGAAGCATTTCAAATCATAAATCAACCCCGATTTTGTCACCAATTAGAATGATAGACTATAAATTAGTTTTAACTCTAACTATATACAATGTATAGCTTTAACCATATTTTACAGTCATCATTAAAAATTAATAATATGGGTTAAAATATTACAATTGCCACCATTTGTGCGGTTTACAATCTTTTGAAAACATTAAACTGCAACGTAATGATATATCTAATTTAATTATAAAAATGTATTTATTACGAAATTAAACAAAAATGAAAATAATTAATTATACTAATGTATAGCTAAATAACGATAAAAACTAGGAAACAGTCAGACAAAATACTAAATTTCATCGTTTTTTATGATTCGTATCTATATAGTACAATTAAGTTGTTTGATACAATTTACGTGAAATCCGAAAAATTTTATAATAAGATTCCTTAACCTATTTTTAAAATTTCGATTTATGTAAATACTTTTATATATATTTATATAATTATTTATTTAACATTGCGATAATAAAAGTCGAAAAACTAAAATATTGATAGATTATATATTATACGTGATATTTCATAACATTTCTCACCTTAAACTATAAAAGCTTTTTAGATATGTTTTCAATTGTAGTGCTTTTCTAATAATTACAACGGAATAATGGTATTTATTTATTTCAAAAATCTCGGTTAACATTATTAAATGTTAATCACAGTCATCAAATTAGTGAAAAACAATTTCCAATTTCAACATTTTTGTTAACATAATATTGTGTGTTTTAATATATTAACTTACTCGTTTATTCACATACCTTGTAATTTATTAAAAGTCCGTTGATAAAAAAAACCTTACTTTAATACCAAATTAACATGTGCTAATTCGAATTAATGACGTATATCTAGAAAAATCTTGCAATAAAATCAAACGCTGAAAATTGGTTTATTCTAAATTGTCACTATATAGGGTACCATAACTGTTCTAGAAATATGCAAAATAATTCTGCCATTTACCATAAGTAAACTATTCCACTGCGACAGAAAAAGGCTTTTTACAAATTGAAGTTTCAAATATGAATAAGTCATTCAATTGTAAAAATACATATCAAGTAAATGATCGTTTTATATTACTTATGATAATTATTATATTTCTATATATATCGAACAAAAAAAGAACCACAAAAATAAAATCATTTCCAATTTACTTATACTCATAAATTATGGTATTTAATCAAAATATAAAATGTTATATAATTATATGAATGACTGTACAATATATAACTATGTATATACGAGTATTATTATTACTTGTAGTATTATAGATGTCAAAGAAATAAAAAAATGCATTATTTGAATTCGCAATTGTACCAAATCCAACGTTTTAATACCTATATTAAAAAGAAAGAAAAATTGTACAGGTAAATAATATGTACTTCTACAGTGGGAAATGTATATGTTATGACATCATCATCGAAAAAGTCATAAGACAATATAAACAGAATAACAAATTTAAATGTACAACAACCGGTTACAACAAGATACCAAGACATGTAATAGCGATCTGTGACCGTTCAACCATCAAGTTTAATCTGGTTAAAATGTGGTTAAAAAAATTATTAATAAATTAATTAAAAAGGCTAAATAAGTTTTAATTTTCAAAAAAACAACACCATTTGATCGTCGTTGCGCATGTTAAATGTATTTCCTTATTTGCTTTATAGATCAGTGAACGCATCCATACATTAAATAAGCAATTTAAATATATTTATATATATATATATATATCACATATATACAGGGTGATAATTGAATAACCCTAATTGTTTTTTTGAAAATTAAAACTTATTTTGCCTTTTTAATTAATTTATTAATAATTTTTATTTGTTTTAATTAATTAAAACAACAATTATAAAAAAAAATTAAAAAAATTAGAGGTATTTCAAGATCACCCTGTATATTCATAATGCATTAATTGACTTCTCCAAGAACTAGAGCGCTTCGATATCACTCCATCGTATTGTTAATTAAATAATTTCATGATATTAGTTGAAATAGCTCACTAATTATAACACAACTACATTTCGTCTTTATATATTTTATATATATTTGTTTATATATTTGTCTATATATTTTAAACGTTTTTTTAGTAGTTTAATATAAACAAAAGCAATAGCGGTGTAACTTTTATTGTGATATCCAAATAAAAGCAATTGTGCCAACAAACCAACAGAAAAATAATAAATATTCGTGTCGAAGCCAATCACATGAACATGGTTTAATATAACGTTTTTTTATGCAAAGGTTTTACTGAAAACTATTAATGTCAAAAACATTTTGTCTAATATAGCTTCTGACAAAAAGTTAATCAGAAAGTTAGCTATTTGATGTTTATGTGTTGTAGGCCTAGATGGTAGATTTAACTTAAATATTTTAAGTAAACGAAAAAATGTATAAGACATACAATATAGAAGATTTGGGATTCTCATTTTGGCTAGGATGTGTTGATACCGTTGACATTAGTTTATCTTAAAATTTTAATATTTTCAGTATAAAAGAATACTTCATTTCATTTAATTAACAACACATTATATTTATTGGTCCCTAAAGTTTAAATTTGCTCTAATTATCTTACTATATACACAGGAAATAAAACACAATCAAAGTTAGTTATAGTTTGAGTGTCACTAACTAGTTTTGCTGATGGAAGTCAGTTTTATCAGTATTTTATTGTATTTCGCGTTATATTTACGTTAGTTGTAGAAAAAATTTTATTAAATTGTTTTTATCTTGTGTTAACTTTATGTTTCTATCTATCTTATAATCTCCATCTCTTCTTTTCTCCTTTTATCTGTGTTTTACGAATATTTGTCTCCTAATTTTAGCTGATTGTTTGTTCAGTAGGATTTATGGTACTTTGTAAATCCGAAATAAACCTACATTGTACATCTTTAAAGTAGTACTGAATTTGAAAAAAATATCACACATTAACCATTCTACATTTCTTAAGTATTTCGAGAAAACAATATAAACATTGTTTTAAAATAGCGTAAGATGTCCATTTACATATTTTGAAAAACTTTATTAAAAATTGTAGTATACGAATTTATATTAGAGTAATATATTTATGAAAGTATATTACCTGAAAGTATATCGAAAGTATATCGAAATTGTGTAAAAGCAAAAATAAAAATGTAATATACTAACCGCACAGATTTAAGAAAAATTGATATCTTACAATAAACAGAAAGTAAATTAGAATAATAATCACAGTGAAGTTTCGACTTATTACAGAAGCTTGTATCAAGTAATTAATATGTAATCATACTTTATCAAACTTCTACATCCGTAATTTTAAGGATGATTGCGGAGAAACTACCACGATGAAATGGTTCAATGACCCTTATATATTTATTCAAATGTGTTACAAGAATTAAATATTTGTTCAAGCAAAAGATATTCTGAAATTTTTTGTTTGACATCTGTATAAATGTTGTCAAATACATAAAGTACAAATATGATATTGATTCCATGTAAAATTAATTGCTAAACTAAAATAAATTTATCAAAAACACTATTATTAATAGAAAAAGTAATATTTTTGTATATATTATCACTAGTTGTCATATAAATATAATATTTAATACACTAATTAATTAAATTTTTAATATTATTTATTTTAAATGAAATAATTGAGAGCTAACAGCGAATCATTTATGTTTTTGTGTTTTAGATTTTACTCATTTAGGCTAAGTACTGCAGCTTTTACAATAGATACTTATTTATAACTTTAAATTATTATATAATATTTTCTATAAAGAATTGAGCGGAGTAACAATAAAATAAAATGTTCTTGGAAAAAGGATATTATTTATTTTCTAGTGTAGACTAACGACAATTAACAGTACTGCAGCAAAAATACAGCAAAAGGTTCGTTTTATTCCAAAAAATGCGCAATTAAAACGGAATTTGATTAATGGAAATTGAAACGAAATAAAAAAATAAAAATTAAATTAAAGTGAAAATGAAATTAAAGTGAAAATGAATCCAGAAATTTAAATAAAATGTTATATATTTTTTAGTGATGATCAATTTATGTTTTAGCCATGATCAATAGCCCTGATAAGAAATTATTTCCAATTGTTTGTAAATGCGAATGTTTTAATAGACTTTTCAGGATTTCGATTGAAATCAGTCTTCTGGCAGATTTCAATATAAATATTTTATAGTTTCTTATAAAAATTGATTGGAACCATAAGGCAAAAGCAGCTTAGCAGATAGAAAGTAAAGAAATAAATCAAAAATAATAAAATATAAATTTTAAAAAGGGTAACTATATAAGAAAACCGACAAAAAGATACATAAAAAGCAAAGGAGAGTAAAATAAAACTAGAAATAACAAGAGTATAACTTCCAAGAAAAAACTCAAGAAAACCAGCGAAAAGGAGACCAATACCAAAAGTTAAAGAAAATGAAGAAATTCCACCAAGTTATACTTGTACTTACAACACAGATCTAGAAAATGAGAGAATGTTAAGTCATACTTGTAGTGGTTATATGTTAACTAAAGCCATTATCCAGGACACAAAACCAAAACGGACCAAAAGTAGAAGCTGATTTAAAGAGATACAGTAGAAAAATAAGTAAAAATAGTCTTAATAAGGTGCGGGACATAGGACCCTCAGCGATGTGTTTAACCGGTTTGATAGCGCGCTACCGTCACACTTCCCTTATTTATTAATTACTTATCAAGATGGTAAACAAGCATATAGGCCTCACACGAGTTTAGAAAAGTATTAAAATTCCTTGAAAGCAGTCTTATGTGCCCAACAATAAAATTGCTTTTACAAATAATTGTAATTGATTTCTCAGCAGTACAATTGATCATAGCTGAATATCAATTATATTAAGTATACTTTTAATATACGTACAAAATAATTATTCAACGTTCCAAAACTAGGAAAGTTCGATAAACATTTGATATATAATTTGCCGAAAATACAAGTACAAATTGAAATAAAACTATAATAAATAAATAAATAAATAAATAAATAAATAAATATGAAATTAAAATCATGAAGCAGTCATAACTAAAAATTAACCAAAAAATAATTTGGAAAATGAATCCTGCAAATTAGGAAAAACAAATTAACAGAAATATGTAATTAAATTGTTAGCGTTCCCCTTAATTATTTCTATTAAAATAAATTATGAAGATAATGTCTCACTGTTAGAAGTTGGCAATTATTAAAAGGGTGAAAATTTATTTTATCATGGCATTTAAAATATTCAAAACTATGTTCTGAAAAAAATGTTTGTTGTCAAATGCAGTAAAGTAACCTTTACATTTCATTATTTCATTTAACCTCTTACATCAGTTTAAATCAGTTAACTCTATTTAGTTAATTACCCATATTTATACAGTATTGACTTTGAAGAAAAGCATATATCGGCCTTTCTACATTTATGTACAATTTTTTCAAGTTTTGCATTTAAATAAATATGTTTTAATGTTTAAAAAAGAGTGTTAACAAATTTATTTTAAAATGTAATATTTGTTTATAACATTAAATAAAATAAAAATAAAATTATTTGATAGTACGAAAATTTGGACGACGAAAAATTAAATTATCTTTGAAAATAATGATTAGTTAATTAGAGTTATAGACTTATATTTGAAACGTTTTGTTTACTTTTTTTTACATTTACATATTTTTAATAAAAATAGTGAAACATTGATTAAAAAATACTAAGATCTCAAGAATCATATAGAAGCATAGTAAGTCTTTAATAAGAATTATCTTAAAATATTTAAATATCATTTTGGATTCTTTCTTTATTGCTGGGTCATTCATTATTTTTCCCGTCCAATTATTAACCTTTATCAGGTCATTTGATTACATTTTGTAGTCGTGAATATTTTAAAAAAACACTACCGTTTCGTAACACTTTCAATAAAAATTAAATTATAACACACGTTCAGGTATCTATCTACGAGACTACGAGAATATATCTCTAATAGAACGTATGTATCTTCATAAATTCAGGTGACTACATTTTGTAGTCAACGATTTTCCTCTCCTCAATCTTTGCATGAATATAGAAATTATTTGTTAAAATTACACTAATTTTATTGGATCCTAGATTTCATAAGCTTTGAGGAAAAATCGTTGTAGAGAGATAATGAATAAAATGGTACCAATTATAGATTATATTAATTTTATTGTATACTGGATGTTATTATAAGATGTATATTTAGTGACAAAGCTGTGCTAATTATAATGCATATTATATTCAAGTCGATATTTAGGCTTAAACGTGTGGAGCACGACCCCCTATGCACAATTTTCAGCCCAAGTGAGTCTTAAAATACAAACAAATTACCATACTTTTTGAATAAATAGACAATAACACCAAACAAATACCAAAATCCCACTATGGAATTACTGTGCCCTGGCTATGGGCCATCACTATGACACTTATTTTATTCATTACATTATACTTACAGTTATCAGTAAAAGATTATTTAAGCTCATTTTGAGTCATACATTACGTCAAGTTGTTGAGTATTATATTTTCTACAATACATGGAAAGGCAAATGCATTAAAAATTAGACAGGTACTAAACATTTCAGGACGATAGCCTTGTTAGATTTTAAGAAGTAAACGATTAAACACTGGTTGGCCGATTGGACTCCTCTTGGCGCTTCTATGAAATAATCAATAACAGTAACAGTTTGTTTGGTTGATGTCTATCAAATTATTTAGAAAATTTAATTTTTCGGTATTTATTAAACTTGAAATTCAGAGCCCACTGTAAATATAGGGGCGCGAGATTGCAAGAAATGTTACAGTTAATTATAATGTATATGTAGTTATATACATATATATTACATATATATACAATATATACATATATATAAAATATATACATATATATAAAATATATACATATATAGTAATATATAATAGCAATATATAATATATAGCAATATAATAATAATAGCAATATATAGTAATCTATATAGCAATTATTTGTACCCTAGTAAGTCCGGTTGCGTTTGTAAAACTATTAAGACGGAGAGGGTAGGGGGCAAATAGACTCACCGATATTTAGCTAATGCAGATAAGAATTCTCTATAAATGAGGTAGATTAATATGGTGTAGTTATTCAATGCCATTCTAAATATATTATTTGTTCTAATCAGATGATTGGTTAGCTCCCTATTTATCAACAAGTATGTGATAATTATAATCTTAGGTAATAGCTATTAGCCACAAACGTTTGAAAGTTTCAGACTATAGTATAAGCTATTGTGCTTTTTGATACAGAGAAAATCTTAAAATTCTTTCGATGTTAGGCTATTCATATTTCATTTTGAGTTATGTATTACGGTATGAAGTTCTCCTGTTATATATTCTACGAAAATTAATGGAATCGAAGGTACATTAGGAATGTGGCAGGTACACACAATTTCTTGCCATAACATTGCATTATGTAAAAAATAATGTTTTAAACGTTTAATATTCACATAGTACAACGGCACTGTAATTTAGGTTCTTGCCGTCCAATATTGTTTTTATTTCTTGTTGTTGAGCCCATTTATCAGGCCAACTTTTTGAAAAACAGTATTAAAAAATTGGTTAGATACTACTACATATACAATAGAACAGGAAATGTTAATTTTTGAAAATTGGTTAAATTAAACGCAAAAAAATTGACTACATAAAATAATCGAGATCAGTATGTCAAAAGTTCGTGAATGATACCTCAAATTGTTTTAGTGAGCTGAGGCCTTCTTTGGAGAAAGGCTAGTAATCTATTCAACATCAAATGTCTCCGAATAAGAGACTGAATCAATTAATATATTTACTTACATCAACACATTGTCTTTATTTTCAAGTGAGACGCTCATCGTTTAAATCAAAAGATTTTACTATTGATAATTATTAACATTTTCATATCATTTTATAGTAGTCAATTATAAATCAGTTTTAAAATGTATATAACACCTAAACAATTCAATATACTTATAAATTTCACAAAAACATAAATATTTATTAAGTCGTTAATTGCTTTTTAATGGTTATATTTGACTATTATAGTAGCCGAATACTAATAATAGTAATAAATAGAAGGGAATGACATAATAATAAAGCTATAATTATAAATAAATAATAAACTATAATAAAACTTAACAAAATCTCAAATATAAATTATTCTATGTTTTTCCCAGGTGTAAAATTAATGTTATATAAAGATAAATATACACTGATAGTTTTAAATATTTCCAATGTATATTTTGATGAAGCACAAGTCGATTGCTAAATATAAAAATTTTATTTATCTATATTGTATACATATATATACCTATTTTAGTAGAAAATTAATCGTCACAGATATACCCCATTTTTCGTATTTCACTTGTTCCGAGATAAACATTGTAATTTATGATGACGAAATAAGGTACTGAGAGTATTTTGTTATGATCTGAATATAACCCATGTTCGTGTATAGGTATCCCAGCAGAATTATTTTAATAAATTCGATTTAAAAATTCAACCAAATAAGTTCAATCAATAAAATATATTGCACCATCATCTGTAACATATTTCAAAGTTATACATTAAATAAATAAGAAAAATACACATTATTAAAATAAAGGCTAAATGAAGCAATCTGTGTACGTACCGGTAGGCGTGGAATGCGAGTAATGAATCATTATATTCGAATTCATATATAAATATAATTGATGCATTTAAATAGGTCATATTCAATCTAAAAATACATTACACGTAATACATAATGGTATCATGACAAATTGTGGGATAAAGTTTATTATATTATATAGGTACGGTGAATAATGGACAATACAAAAAACTCATTTGTACAAGCACGTCGAAGTAGACGCATAATATATATGAATATCTAAGAAGAACACAATAATGGGTGATAAGCTGAAACTACGTTTATAGTAATAGATGGAAATGTCACACACTTTTGATTCTGTTGCTTATACACGTTATACCATAACATTATGGAGCATAATGAAAGCATATGGAAGATAAGATTATTGGGGGTTGCGCAATAAAATTAAACCGGTTATAGATGTGAGATGCAGAGACACTGTAAAAGATATTTCTACAGATAGTGCCTAAGAGATAAGAGATTTCTAAAAGATAGTGCCTACAGTTAATGTAATGACTAAAGCATACATTAAGCTTCGCTTGTATTTTTGATTTATATGCATTGAATTAATTACCTATGCCATAGTAAAACAATAATGGTATATTAGTGGATAGGAGCAGTAAAATATTATACAGTTTTAGACATATTTTGCATACATTCCTTAATTATTATTATTAATTTAATTTTAGTAAATTAAATTATAAAATTTCTTATGATTGTGACATTGTTATATAAATAAATTGTAGTTTTGACTTTTTTGTGTTCTGATACAACAAGTTTTAATCTCTACTTAAATTGTGTACTAGTGCTTTTAATCAAATAAAATATTTGAGCAATACATTTTCGTAGTTAGAAACAATGTTTAATAATAACTATCAATTATTTATTTTAACTGCTTCTTATACATAAAACTTGATTTTTTGAAATGGAAAACATACTTTCATAGTGCTTCCTGCAATTTAAATATGTGATTGTTTCTGACTTTTAAGCACAATTAGTACAAATAAATGTATATTAATTTATGGGGACAACATACCTTTGTACATTAAAAATAGTACAGAATACATTAAATTTAATTGAAATTTTTTTTCTAAACATTCACAAAAACTTAAAACGGATATGAATAAATGTTTAAAAAACCACTTTGTCTAATAAAACAGAGTAAATATTAAAAACATTTCAGACAACCAATTTTAATTAATTTAAGTAATTTTCTGATAGCAAATTGTCAAATAATAATTGAAAGAATTTGAATTTATCACTTCTAATATGTTTTATAACTACAATATATAATGACCAATGATTAAAGAATGTTTAAATAATTATAACTCATATAATGTAATGTAATCGATTACATTGACAATACATATATTCATTTGAAGTGGGGATATAATGGTTTTGATATATTTAATATATAAATTTACTTGTCAATTACAATAATTAATTTTAAGTGATTTAAACAATATAACATGTTATTTGATTACATTACAAGCAATAATAATATATGTAATATTCATTCTAACATTATCATTTAGTAACAACTTTAAAATGTAAATATTCAAAGAAAAAATATTGATGAACGTACATAGTTACTGTTAAGATTGCAACAGATTGGATTACCATGATTAACAAACATTTCCTTAATTTCAGATGGAAATTAACGCAGACACGCCAATTGTCATTTTTTCAATAGTAAAACATAAACGTTATCAGCAATGCATATGCATCGAGTGTGCAATAATTATGAAACAGTATATGTGAGTTTATTCTTTTAAATATACAAGTTGATCGCAGTGAACGCAGCAGCTTTTTGAAATGTATACAGATCATTTACGTACGATAAATAAAAATGAACACTGATGACAAAAATAGCCATATAAATATATTCACTTTACTGCTATCAATGTGTTAGTGTATTATGGTGATATCAAAATAACGTTATAATTAAAAACTATTATTATCGGTTTAAAATAAAATCTCAGGATTAAAAAATTTAATTTATTTAAAATTGAAAAATATATTATTCAATTGACACTATATTAGAACTTATTATTCCTACTGGTAACAATAAAGTAAAATACGCAAGTTTATAGTAAAAAAAGCTTATTTATAAAAATGTAGAATTCTTGAGTTTCGTTTAATCTGCTTTTTAAGCTGTTCGATAAAGTCGGACGGTTGAACAACCAAACTGATGTCCTTGCCGTAGGCATTGAGAAACACTTGAATCTGGAAACAAAATAAACAGTAAACAATGATGATAAGAGTTTTTCGAAACAACAATTAAAAAATTATGTCATTCTATAACGACAACTATAAAATTTTATTTAAACCTAAAAAATTATGAGGTATAACGTCTTAAATATTTATCCTTTCTTTTTTGGATTTTTTTTGTATTTTCCTCTATTTAAATATGTCATTTTATTTTAAACAATATATTACACACTAAGTTTCCTGCCTATTGATTGGTCAAATAGATACAAGTATTTTTTTATAAATTAAAAAAAAACTAATTAAAAATTAGACATGGTGGACATATTTATGAAATATGTTGATGCCAAATAATATTCACCAAGATTTTTATAAAAATGTTCAGAAATTAATGACTAAACAATGTAGGTTATTTGCTGGAACCTATGGTGGCATCAAAAAAAGTCAAGCGGAAACTTTACATATTGAAATAATTATATTTAGTGATGAAGTTGTGTTTGGAATCGTTTTACATCGTTTACGAATAGTGAAACATGAAAAAAGGTATACTTTGGAAATAGGCTATAGATAGAATGATAGTCAAAATATTGCATTTGATTCTTTAGATACATTTAATAATATTAAATAATATTCAAAAACGTTAATATTAATAAAACTAATAATTTGACATAAATAACACAACCTTAATTTAGAATTTCCCAAAGAAAACTTTTAGTTTATATATCATCAATCAAATGTTAATTTTATATATACTATATTTAATAAAAACGTAACACATTTTTAGACATTTACAAAATGAATGTATTTGTCAAAAATAAATCGGAAAATTAGATCTAAAAATAATATATCTAATCTTACAAGCATTTCAGTAATACTGTAATAAAATCAGTCATGAATTAAAGTAATTGAATATTTTAATTGTGATTTTAAACCTATAATATGTTTAGTCTTTTTATTTTAATTAGAAAAATTTAATTCGGTTTCGGTTAAAAATCGTAACAATTAAATGAAACCTATAAGAGATACAGTGTACTTTCTTGAGCCTGTTAATTATTTCATTCTAAAATAATTTGATCAATTTGATTTCGCGTTAACTCTCACTAGACCAGATAAATTTACATATAAATTAAACCAATTATCTTCATAATTATGTAGATTCTTTCTTAGAATATTAAATTTAGTAATAAATTAAAAATATAAATCTAAAAAAATAAGTGAACATAATATATTAGGCTCATTTATCTGGGATCGGAAGCTATATAAAAGAATTGTTTCTTTAGAATGAACATAGATTACTTTGCAGTCATTGCAATGCTGCATATTCTCCTGTGGCAACTGCTCAGCTACCTTTTTATAAAGTTTCTGCATCTATCGTGCTCTTGATGATAATATATGAATTATACGATGCGATCGATATTTATCATATTGAAGAAATATAGCATTCAAATAAACTACTAGATTTTATTATCCTTCGAACTACATAATCAAGGCTAAAATGATGTTCACGAGAAATACTGTAAAATATAATAATGAATTACAAAACAATGTTGATATAATTATTGTAGTAAAAAAAGTCTTTTGATTGTGATTGGGTGATAAATATAATTCCATTGTCATCTTGCAATATTATATATATACAGAGAGAAAGAAAAATAATGAGTGTTGATTGCTATAAGTGTAGTATATAGGCAGACAGGCAGATGTCTATGGCTTGTCGTGGATATCCATAGATATCCAGTGGTAAACGTTGTACAAATAATTGTACAAACACTTCGGTAGTTCCAGTTTATCTATGGAAATAACTGTTGTGTTTTTTCTTTTTTTAAATATAATACAGTGTGTCTACATATTTAGACATCTGTATTATTTATGGTTAAAGTGCTTATTTTGAAATAAATACAATCTCCCATAATACTCTTTTTTATTCATGTGATTTATATTTTATATACATGTATATTTAGAAATTACTTAAGCACAACATAAAATTCATATATTGTATAACTAATAAATAACTAACGATGTTTCGTTGCAAAATATAATTTTTGGTAAGTATTAAATTGTAAGTAGTTGAAGATATAAAAGCAGAAGGTTCAGCTGTAATAAGACTTAAATATTTCATATAATCGATTGTACATATGAGATACAAATTTTATATATATATATTAATTAATGTATACACATTAGAATAAAAATGTCTCTCAAAATAAAACCATTTAAATGGCGATTCGCCTCTCACATTTACTGTCGAGAGGGATTAGTAAAATACGACTAAACTGATGGTATCTTTCGTTGGTGTGGGGTATAATATTCTGCAGTATCCGAAATTAGACGTAACAGTGCTGTTCATATCTCCCAATCTGCGAATATACCTTGTTGTAGTATTTTTAAATGTTTACTTTTTATGATTTTCAAAATAATGTATAAATAAACTATAATTACATTTTTTTAATAAATTTTCAATTACTTAGATTATTATTACATGGAAAATAATACTTCCACCAAAACTTTTGTAGAGTTATTATCTAACATCAGCATTCTAGCATAATAATGCATTAACTTATACATTTACAATCGATATATAAAGTTATATCACTCAATGCTAATTGTTTAATATTATTATTTATATTCATTTTGCATTGACTAATATTGAACCGCTAATTTGACGAGGGTTTACTTATACTTTACTGCAAATTTTGAAAACTTACCCATTCTAGTTTTAATAAATAATTCGGTTTCATAGTTATGTACATTCAGAAGGCTAGTAAAGTATAAATATTATTATTTCATCAATTACATTATTGATTTTAACTTTTCTAACACATAAGTCGGAATTATGTTAAAACAATCATAAAAATACATCATCGCGGCATATTCTTCATGAATTGTATAATACTGATATATTTTTATATTAATGTTAGTTATATTTATCAATGTACATATCCTCCGGCCTCATAAAAATATGGGTTAACCTAATACATCACGTTTATGTGTTAGCCCGTATATAAGGTGTATATTTCTGTTAGACAGTAAAAGAAGTAAAAGGAGGATACGACGATTAAAAGTACTGACAAAAGTGGGTCCAAAATGGGTGTTTTCTACTAAATTACCTTTTGACAAGTTATCCCAAGTAATATGTAACACTATATTATCTACAATTTTATATAATACTAATATGTAGCATTATTTGGTATAATATTACAAAAAATTATATTTAATAAATTTTACAACTTTATTAACTCATTCATATTTTTACTTGTGGGTCTGTACTTTGATGTATGTAATATAAATTTTAAAAATAAAACTTAAATATTCGAATAACTAATAACTGAAATTTTCTAATTATTAAAGTAAAATGTTATAAATATATTTTATGTCTTCAATAAGCCACATCACAATTCAATTCAGATTTATTACATAAAATTTCACTGAGATGGTATATAATTTTAACAATGTTTAAGTTATGCTTCATGAATTCTGCGTTTATATTTTTTACATTTCACAAATCTTATTTTGTTCTTGATTCTGGATGCGGAAAATAATTTAATTTATGTTATTATTTATTATTTATATTTTCATATAGTTCGTGCGATAAATAAAGTATTGAGTGAAATGTGGTGAGGAACAATTTTATAGACATAACAAATTACAAAAACGCGAACTGTTATTTAAAAAATGCAATGCCAACTTATTTTAAATGGGTTGAAAATAAAGTAAAAATCCTGTAAACATATAAATTATATATTAATTACAGCATAAGAAAAGAACTTCTTCCGATTTATTGTTATAAAAAGATAATTGCAGGGGTCCGTTTATAAAAAAATATTAGCTAATATTATTGGCTAATACAAATATACTGTTACATATAATCTATTAGCTAATAAAATTATTAACTAATGAAGTATTCTCTAATAACATTTCTTAGTTAATAAATCTTGTTGCATATAAGTCTAAAAAGATTTATTAGCTAATAATTTATCCATAAATAACATTTAAAAGTTATTATCCAAATTATAATAATAAACATCCATTAAGTAGTTGTCATGGATAGTAGCAGTAATATAGAGACGGTAATTTCGAAGAGGTTCAAAGTAAGAAAAGAGTTCATTCAAAGCGAAAAATAATTTTTAATTTACAGAAAAAGAACAAAAAAAACGATTTCGCATTGATGAAAACATGGTTAAATTATACATAATCGCATCAGCGATACCCTTCAACGCAATACTAAAATAAGCTATTATCTTGATCTAAGACAATAACTTTTATTTTATTAATTAATTTTAAAATAATTATTTTTTAAATTTAACTAGGGATGCAGATTGACTTCATATTTAGTGGTTGTCATGGATAGTAGCAGTATAAAGAGACTGTGATTTTTTATTATGGTGACGTACACATTTTCATTTACATTGCACATAATACTTAGTATAAGAAACATTGTATAGTATA
>JAUZND010045801.1:0-20269 GCA_034780555.1 Coelogynopora nodosa | reverse complement strand
TCTTCTTCGATTCGTTCCATAGTCGTCATTTTTAATATAATTGAATAGTTCAATATAATTCATCATTTTGTCTTGTATGGTTATTGTTATTGTTATTGTATTGTTATTGTATGTTCCTCTTTAAAAGTTTGTACTTTTACTGAAAATAAAGCCATTTCTTTATTTATTATTATTCAGAATAGCTATGAGCTAGTGTCAATTTTTCGAAATTCGGTTGAAAGTTAACGAAATTATAAACATTTTAATATGTACTTTAATATAATGGTTGATGCATTTTATTATTAGATGTGTCAATATCATCACCGACATGTGAGATATTAATTGAGTCCAATGCGTCACGCACTCTGCTGTAAAATATATATCAAAATCGTTTGATACTCTGCCGTAGAGCTGAGTTATAGGTGACAAAATGAGTATATTCTTCAATTTTTTCGACATCTTCTTCGATTCGTTCCATAGTCGTCATTTTTAATATAATTGAATAGTTCAATATAATTCATCATTTTGTCTTGTACTTTATGGTTTAACTCTTTCAGGGTCAATTTCTTCTGTATGTTTTTCTGTTGGTACTCCAGAATTGTAGTCAGTAGCGTCGACTATTTCTCTTCCTTCTCGTCGTCCACCATATCCTCCATCGATTTTATTAATGTTTCATCCTTGTCGTCGGACCGCATGGATTCCTCGTCTGTCACTGATTGATTTGCTTTCTTGTTCGACATCTTGTGTTGATTGATATCCGTGCAATATTTCAACTTTGGGTTCTTTTCGTTGATATCTGTGCAGAATTAGTTAAAATTGTCTATTCAGTTTTGTTGGTAATCGATTTCTAGAAGAATATTTTCGTAGTAGTAAAATATATTTTGCGTTAAATGGTAGAAGAGTCGACAGTGACAAAAATCCTTGATCGAAGTAAGCTCTCGTGCGTTAAATATTACCTTGTGCACACAGTAAGGGTGCAGGAATTCGAACAATAGCCTTTTTACATATAGGACAATTATTCTTCATAATTGAAACTTTAACAGACATAAGTTATGTTTATTAACTATCTAGTTGGTTGTATTTAGTGTATATATTTTGATCATCTTATCTGATTATGAGTTATTTATTCAAGGTGTTCTCATACAGAGTCCGTTTTGTTCTATATTGTCTTAATTGATTCCGATTAGTCATTTAAGTGAATTTTCACCAAGTTATCATGAAATGTAATCATTATGTATGTGTTTTCTAATAATTTCGATGGTCAACACCATGGTTCATTTACAATATATGTTATATTTTCTTATATGTTAGGTATGATTTATCTTATTTTTTTATTTTAAAAATGTCCTTTTGTGATACTATTTGGTTATACAAAACGTACAATTTGAATAATATTTAAATGTTATATTTTAATATGTCGTTTTGCAGAAATAATTTATTATTCTCATAAATAATGTATTATTCTCATAAATAATATATTATTCTCATAAATAATTTACTATTCTCATAAATAAGGTATTGTTCTCATAAATAAATAATTTATTATTCTCATAAATAAATAATTTATTATTCTCATAAATAATATAGTTTTTTTTAATTTTAGATGGTCTCTTACACTGCATGTTTCTTTCTATAGGTCAAGTATTAAGGTCAAAGGTCAAAGTGTGCTCGAATAAACCCTTCCTATACTACTCCTGCCACATGCTTTCATTTCAATTGTTCACAACTATTTAAATAGTTCAGTTAATCGTCTCTTTCAATCACTTTAATAGCAGCTAAAAGTTCATTTAACTGCATTAACAACGTTTAAGCTGATAACACAGTTATTATGCAAATTTCATCCTGATAATTTTCCGGTCGAAATTTAATTGAAATGGACATTTAATAAAACCAGACAATAGTACACCTAATGTAAGTTCGACAAAGCAAAAACTAAATCAAAATGCAGGTTGCATAGAGGGAAGTTTCGACCTTTAAAGGTTTCCAGCATAATTAATATAATTAATAATAGACTAAATTAAAAAATTAAAACCAGTAAAGAATGAAACTTTAAAGACTACATTATATTGTAAATGTATATATATATATATATTTATACAAAGTTGCCCGGAGTAGTTGTAAATGATTTGCAAAATAAATAGGTACGTTTTAAGATCTCATTCTAATAACTATACTATTTTATTAAGTTCATACATAAACTTAAACTAATTTAGAATTAAAAATTGTTATTGTATATGTACCATTTAGAAAGTAGGATTGTTAATGCGACTATGGCGTAAGGTACGAGACTTTGTGCGCTAAGAGGAATTTAGTGTACATGTAAAGTCGATGTATAAAATTGTAAGATGAGTTTGCATTTTGTGACACCATTTCTGGTTGACAAATTATCAATTAATATACCAAAAGTGGAATATTTACAATTATTTCAATTAAGATTATGTGAGAAATATATTATACCAATAAGCAGTAAAAGCACAACGCCATCTCCACCGCAACACAATTACCTTCCGGACGGGGAGAGCTCGAGTGAAGAGGGCCACAGCATCTGCAGTGCCCTCCACGCGGTACTGACCGTTGGGCTTCTTCCTATCTGAGGCCACCTTGGCGAGGAGTGTGTTGCAGGCGATGCCTGCCGCCAATAGATAAAATTGTGCCGAAGTCAGTATATTTAGATCATGCTATGAAATAGGCCTATTACATTATTTATGTGGTATATATTTTAAATACTATAAACAAGAGAGAAAAATTAAATGGAAATTTCTGTTGTTATACACTGTATCGTTTAAATATGTTCTACCAAGTTAGTAGCGATCTATGATTTTATTAAGGGGTTTGGTTAGACGATGCAAACGTCTTTCTCATCTTCTCTTTTCCCCTCCCCTCACCCAACCTGTCCGTGATGTTTAATTGCAAAAGATTTCTTCATAAATCGACACCTCAACGACAAGTCTCTGTCGATGTATTAGCACCGATCCAATCGAAAGAATAGTTGCATGTCCCATATCAAAAGAGTCTTTCAACTAATTTATATAAAATTATATATACAGTATATAAAAATATAATAATAATATAGCTTTGAATATCAAATATCTCATTCTGTGCCCTAAAACATTTGATATTCAAAGCTAGATTGATATTGAAATACATTAAACAAATTCGTGAATATTGCCAATTTACCATTAAACATTTTACTTGTTTAGGACCTATCTAAAATGTATCTCAAACATTTTATTAAATAAAATCTAGCCACATGCACGTACTTTTTCAGAATCAAATCCCGCCCATTTGCTCGTGGGATATTTGCTTACCGAACAGTTGCTAACCTTTCAAGTGACCCAGCCGAAAAATTTGCCAACCCTCATTTTTTCAATCCTAAATATGTGTTTTATAAGATTGTTATTATATAAAGTGTTTTATATAAATTATTCTATTTGCGCATTTAGAGTCGGTCATATGTTTAATTTAATTATTATTCTTTTTAATATTTTTTTCTTTTTACGAAACACAAACATATATATTATTAATATATTATGTATATCATGTCATAGACGAGAGCCAATGTATGCAGTATTTATTATAAGAACACCAGATAGCTAAAATAGATGTAAATAAAACATAAATCTACATAATTTAAACAAATTTTGGTAACACAATATATGTTAACATTATATTTTGACTACATGATATTATTATATAAATTTAATAAAAGTATATATTTATAACTGAAAAAAGTTGCAGTGAGCATATGTCCTGTGAGCAACTGTCTGGCCACCTTCAGAATCTGAGGAAACGTTTCTTTTGAACCTCTGCAAGCGGCTATTCTAAGCCTCCATATGTTCTTATACCGTTCCTACTATGATTCTATTTAGATACTTGTTTTGGTCTTCGAAAGAGTTTCTTCGAAGTGTCCTTAGGGCAATATTTTATAGCTACAAATAGGCATTTATATAGACAAATAAGAATTTGAACAAATATAAAATAAACAGTCGATACCTTATAATCAAAGCAACAAAATTGAACAAAATTTACTGATTACACAAATATTTTTCACCGGGTAGACTATTTAATCTTTAAAATAGAAGTGTGTACATGTTTCAAACACATATATTATGTTGCTGATATTTCGGTGTTACACAACCTACATCATATTTTATATGGAGCAGGCGTAGTAGTCTACCTATTATTAAGATTTTTATTACTAATTTTTCAACTTGATGTCTAAAAGCTGTACTATCCAGATTACGTTCAATTGGTAATTTTCATAAATCAATGTTTAAGTATAACGAATTATCAATTAAAAACAGGTAAACCACAAGAAGGATTCATCCCTGTTATTCACAAATGTTAAACATTATGTTTCAGAAAAAAACTACAATAACAAACATTGAATTTTATATAATGCGAATAAAGAACGGACTGCGGTTTTGTACTGTTTCAATCTATACAAAATGTAAGATATGATTTAACAAATACTTAGCCAATTAAATAACTCAACCAACACTCTTGGTAACAGAGCATCTAGACATCAAAAAACATTAATGTATATTACAAAATATATACGTACAACTGTATGTGTTGATAAATAATTATACTTAAAGCTGTATTTTAAAATAATTGTAACTTACACTGTATTTTAAACATTACAATAATACATAAATATATAGCTATACTATTAGAATAGATTAAAGTCTAACAATGCTCGATGTATTCGAGTAGTGTAATTTAATGATAAAGTAGAATATCCAAAATACCAAGCGCAGGTCTGCATAGACTTGTCGAACTATTTTAACACACAAGTCACAGAGGCTCTTGTAAGCGACAAGAGGCCATCGAGATTTCAAAGATTCTCCATTAGGAGCGAGAGAAAGAGAGTTTACGAGTGTTAATGGAACTGAATTACACTCAGTAAACTGATGTTACGATAGTGTATCCTATACGTGTAACTCCCTCGTTGTGTGTGGAAGAACCAATCTCATATAAATTAAGCTTAATTCCAAAAATGATATTGTTGAAAACAATCGACTGCAGATGGAGTACCGACTGACTGAAACATTATAGCCTATATCTGCAATATATTCAGGCCACTAAGGTTAATGACGTTAGCTCTCTCGATTGCATGATTCAGTTCTTTGAAGAAGTTCATTTCCGCTAGATTACAGGTCACCTGTGTCATCAGTGATGTAAAAGACAAAATGAAGTAAAGAGATGAAATACATAATAGAAAATTATTAACAGCTTGTATAATTATAAAACTTAACAAAAATCCTTCTTTAAAACAAAGTTATAAATTAATGTCATTTTACCACTAAACATTAACCAGTAATAAACCAAAAGGTAATCTTTCATGGTTTAAAATAAATCAGCAGCACATATTTTTTTTTTAATTATGCCCACCGTGTCAATGAAACAATCTAAAAATAAATGGAGAAATCATCCACCTGTATTTTATATTGATTATATACCCATTATTATATACAATTATATAATATAAAATAGAAATAATTGGAACTAAATTGTATTAAACTATACATTTTTAATTATATGGAAAAACTATATTGAAAATATATATTAAAGATTATATAATAAAAGAGCTATTTAGTGTACAGGTACCTGATTGAGAACACCATACATAATATAATAACGTTCATATACATAATACATTGGGACACGATTTTATAATTAAATAAATTTAATTAGAATATCATATTAATTGTATAATCAATTTCATAATTTTAAAACGTTTACAAATAATATCAATTAGCTAATGTTAATAAATTATTTAAATAGAACCGATAAATGAAATGACAGTCTAAAACCAATACTGACCACCATCCCTCCCCACCCACCCATTTCCCCCTCTAACTCGCGCATTCATTATTCTGATTTACAATTAGGAAAAACAGTTTTTGTTCGTGCAATTTTCGCAGTACGATATACAATACATTCTTTATTGACATCTCTATTATCTATTAAACAAATAGGCCTATATATTAAACATTAACTACATAGAAAAATAGGTCTATTCAACTGGACACCTTTTACCCACAACATCACAACAGAATAGGTTTCCTCAACTACTCAAAACTTCCCCAACACCCGGGCACACAGACACCCACCCGCACTAGCGGTCAACTTTGTGGCACTGAAGATCCTGAATCTCAGCTCCCGCACCGCCCCCTCTGTGGTTCTGTCGAAAAGGCGCGGCCCCTTCCTCCTGAGAAGGCCACAGGCGGCACAGACAGCCAGATCCTCGTCGACGTCTTGTCGATTGCTGCTGCCGTTAGTCCCCTCCGGCCCCACTTCCGCCAGCATTTCTGCCAGTTTTCGCTTGCGGCATCTGATTGACAAATACAGCGGGATTATCTATCGGCATTCACAGGGTTCCAGCACGTTCACCACACTTTGCATGACGTTTAAAATGCCATGTCGTAAAAATTGTATTGCGACCAAACTACCAATACATTCATAATATTAACTAATTTATGATCTACATAAACAAATTTACATACATAATTACATCAATTATGTTAAAGAGGCATTTTCACTACATATTTGTCTATTAGGAGACACAGAAAAAAATTAATTAAAAAATAGTTTATAAAATATTAGTTAAATGGTACTTACTAATCTAATTTTACTTACTTACTAATCTTATACTTACTAATTTTTTATATCTACAAATTATCAAAATTCCGCGACTTTTCAAAAAATATAAATTAAAGATATTTCAAGGATTTGAATTTTTAAAATGATCCTTCATGATTTTCAGATATCGGAAACACTGTTGTTTGATGTGCAATGGGCATTACTTTTATTTTAAAATATATAATTAGCAACCTATAATCTTTTTTATAGTCGTCTATAAACAATATACGTTTTACACTGTTTAGATATTAGATAGTATGCATAATTTCTAAGATCTTATTCTATATAGTGGAATGATAGAATTTCTAATTTTATCGACAGGGAGAAAACTCATAAAATATTTAATGATTTAATAAAGACTGTTGAAATGGAAACCTTTGCTTGAGTAGTTCAGTCATACAGGCTGTATTCTATAGCCTTTATTTATAGAACAAGCAAATATGGAGCACTTTACTTATTTATTTTCCTATCCTGCTTTCAACGTTCATAGAAATTGAATTCAATGGACCGTCTCCTCCCAGTCGGTGTGAAGAATTTTTACTTCTCTTCCGTTCTCAATTTTGAAACTGTTCCATAAATATGGCGAATATCACAGTTCCGGAAGTATTTTCTAACATGAATAATGATCGCTGCCTCGTAAGCATCCCACCGGCTGCTTACTGTCATAATTCGTAATTTATATGTAATATTCCTTAATCGATATAAATTTCCCGGAGTTTTCCAGGAATATATTATACATAAAATTCATGACCTAAACAATCTAATTGTTTCGTCCAAATAGCAAAATGAAAATAGGCGATAAATGCTAGATTCTACATTATATCAATATAAAATTGAGATAAGCTAGCTACACAGGACAGAACAGGTGAATTCTGCTGTCAAAATGTCTCAGTAGGCATGTTTCAAATGAAAGACATTTGATATTCTGAACACTTTCTGACATTATACCATAATTTGAAGATCAAAGCAATAATCACATTAAAGTACTGTCTGTATACATTACCGTTGAATGACGTAAAAATAAGAAACAGAAGAACAAAATTGCTCTAACTAAACGTTCCTGTCTTCTCTCCAATGTTTACTCAGGTATATTTGCAAAAGTACCAGAAAGTCGTACTCTAATTGTGTAATATTAAAGACAGAAGAATGTTCTATTATGGTATCAAAGCAAATAGATATTTCTGTATAAGCACGAACTTCCTCAAATCAATAACATACAAAGCGGTTTCGCTGTTAAAAGTTGAATGGGAAAAGGCTTCGTTCAAACTATCTAACTTAATAATCAAACGTTAAAGTTATCATTGTAATATAAATGCTTTCATTGTGCGTTAACTACGTCACTCAGTTTGAAAGTTGTAACTAATCGTGGAGCAAATTTGTGATAAAATTTATAAGTATCGTACAATTTGTGCTAAAGCATAAAAAAATTAAAATATTACTTTCATTAAAGAATAGAAAATACAATATTTTAATATAGAATATTTTAAAAAATATATTAATAGAGATCATTTTTATGTTTTTACCAACAAAAAAATTCTCACAAAATCCTCCCCACAAAATGTCACTTAATATAAAGGAATAATTCAAAATACAGTGATTTTAACAATGTTTACAGTAAGTATATACAACTAAACTTATAAAATAAATATAATGTCATATATAATATTAAAACCAATATAGAATAAAATGAAATAATGTATTGAATTGATAATATAGAGAAAAAACATAATCAAGCTAAAATGTAGGATCTTGACAAATAATAGAATACAATAAAAAAAAGTTAGGAAGGCAATTAGTGACAAATTAATTTTGAATAGGATTAAATTAGTAGTTTTAAGATAACAGTAGTTTATTTAAGATAACATAATATAATAATATACTTATTTAAGATAACATAATATAATAAGATACTTATTTAAGATAACATAATAGTAGTCGAACTTTCATTTTAGTTAATTAACAATTTAACAAGTATTGTAAACAATTGTAAACAATACTACTGATTATACGTATAGTAGTAGACTAGGATAATAAGAATAATTGAATAAGTTTTTAATTTATTGCAAAATAATTATGTTTAACTAGATAATATAGAAAAATAAATATAATAAATGAAAATATGGATGTATAGTAATTACATAATTGATCGATTCAATAAAAAGAAAGAGTGTTATAAACACACACACTAAACTTTTTTTATATTTATATATTTAGACAATCCTACTACTGTGACAAAAATATCAAACAAACAAATTTATAATATATAAATGTATTGTATTATGTAGATCTAAGTTATTCATATACATGCACTCCACTGCTCAAAATGGACAACAGATACCAGGTATTGTGGACTACTCTGTTTCAGAAAATAAATAAAAGTTTCGAAAACAAAACAGAGTGAATCTTGTTTACAATCTTAACAGTCTCATTGACGTATACGCCCATAATATTATAATTATTATATTAACGTGAGCATTGTAACATTTTAATTGAATATTTAACATTAGGAGGATCCAGGCTGAAAACCTTGTTTACATCTGGATTATATTACTCAGTGGCTTCTCTATTTGTCATTGACCAATGATACGGAATAATTTTAAAAAAATTATATCATTTCACTTACGTATTTAACAGTTAGCCGAAATCTTAAATTTCTAATGAGCGCCGCTTTTTTCAGTTAAAATTCAAAATTTATATGTGGGAGTTATAGGAAGACAAAAAAGTAGATTTCTCAAGGAGATCAATGGTTAGCATCAAATACAAAGAAAAAATATCTAATGAAGATATTCAATAACACCGAAAGTGCTCTAGCACTTAGAGAACTCAGACAATAATGCATTACAAAACGTAATTGAATTTTACCATAAACAACTTATAAGGGCAAGACAGAGCACTCCTAAACAGTATTATTATAATATGAAAAAGCATAGTGGGTAATCAATTCACTATCGTAATAATCTGTCGTTTTAGTTAGCAATTCTTTTCAATTTATATCGATTTCAATCATAAATATTAATCCAACATACTTAAACTTATTAATAATACTAACAGAACTAGTCAAGTTATGAATGTTTTAATGATATAATATTATGAATGTTAAAACTGTTATGTTGTTCTATATAGGGCGGCGAAACACAAAGACAACTAAACCACGCCAATGTTGGTTTACAATTAAATGCCAACAAAATAGAAGTTATGTATATTGGAGACAATGCACAGGCAACCTTTTACACCTGAGAAGGCAAAGCTCTTATGACATGCAAAGATTTATGTCACCAAGCCAAATTAACGACAGTTGCACTGCTTTTCTAAAACGATAACAACTTGCATGAGTCGCAGTCAAAAAGTTTACAAAAGTATGGAACACTCCGGTAAGTGATAAAGTAAATTTTTATTCATAATATTCATATATTTAAGGCGTGCATAGAATCAGCGCTCCTACACAGTATTGAAGAACTCTCCCATGCAGACACACTGAAAAATTAACTCGATCATGCTTCCCACAGAGGCCTAATTCGACACTTTTTGGCCAATGCACTATTCGTATAAGATTAGCAATAATAACGAATAGTACAATCGAACGAAAGCTATTGCCGCCATCTCGAAAGTTCGAATGCAACGAATGCAATTTTATAGTCACACCGTCCGTAGACCAAGCCTTTCAATCGCACTCACTCCTACTGAAGTACAAATTAATAGAACTATCTGGAGAAGGTGGACACTTTCGGCTATCCTACCACAACCAACCGGGAACAGATTTACAAATTCTTGGCCTGACACCAGCAACTGCTACTAACACTGTCACAAACAGATACAATTGTCGAGAAACATCGAAATAAAGCAAAGATTTCAGTTATATCTATGGATAAGTAATTATAAATTATCAAATAAAAACAAATTTTCTCAGAAAAATAACATCCATAACACTATACAATAAGTAATTGTGTTAAAAGTGTTAAAAACACATTAAAGCCAAATAAATTACACCAATGTAAACAGAACTACATTATTAACGTCCTTTGTTAGTAGCCATCTAAGTCAATCATTCAAGCTGATCATTTGTTAGTTTGTTTAATTGGCCAGTTCTGCAACTCACCGACACACGAAGTCGCACAGCACAGTTCTCTCCGCCTCCTGTAGCGCCTCTCTGCCACCCATATGCTGCGTCAGATCCAGGTAGGCTTCGTCCAGACTGACCGCCGCAAAGTTGGCGTCGAAGCGGGCGAACACGGCCTTCATGTCCCGACTTACACGAGCATACTTGGCGAAGTCGGAGGGCACAATAACCAGCTCGGGGCAAAGCTTGCGGGCGATAAAGCCGGGCATGGCGGCGCGGACACCAAACCGACGGGCCTGGTAGTTGCTAGTCGACTGTAGCGTGTGGGGCGTCATCGGGATATACTATAGACAGAGGGTTATCCCGGATATCTAGGGGATTCCTAAAAAGATATCCTGGAGATTTCTAAAAAGATATCCTAGATATTTCTAACAATATATCCAGTAGCTTCCTAACTCAATATCCTGGATATTTCTAACAAGATATTCTGGAGATTTCAAGGGCTGACAGTTCCCGCAAAGTCATTAAGATTAATATATATATCCTAATCAATAATATTCCATAAAACGCTCTAGCAAGAGATATTACTGATGAGTTACTGAATGACCTTTACTTAAGTCCCTCATAAATAGAAATTATATTAATAAATTAGTGTAAATGTTACAATACAGTATAGAGATTATGGTAGACTACTATTCTTCGAAATCATCGATCATCATTTTAGAACACTAGATAGTCTAGACATTAAATAAGATACTGTTACATCCAATTCATGGTACTTTTATTTGTTTTGAAATAATCCATGCTCAATAAAATATTCTATTATGACGCAAATAAATGTGACTAAAATGCAATAAAAAACACAATAATAAATGGTGTTACTAAATACACATAAAAATAATATAAATATAAATACATATATCATAATATTTAAATATTTATAAAGAGATATAATGAACCCAAACAAAAATGCACATATTTATTTATTTATATTTAGGTATTTATTTCTAACATATTATATAACACAACACAAAAAATACAAATATATTATGCTTATTTACGTATAATTTTATATAAAAATAATTATTGTTATGTTCCACATACATTTCATTTTGATCAAGTATAAAAAAAATTATTAGGAAAAATGCTTTGTTGAAAGTATAAAATATACCTACATATGTTTATCAAATCAATAACTGATAATTAAATATATACGAATGAACATATGAGCGATAAATCAGTTCTATTTCCTGGATATCACAAAGTTGATACCTAAAAAGCCATTCGTGATAAGAATTATATATAGGAATTTATTAGCTGGCATTGCGTACACTTGTCGCCCTGTCATTTTACCAATTAATGCTACAAAAAGGATATTGTTCTAACAGTATTGTTGTTAGCACGGTAGACTAGTAGTCAGAATTGCATGCAATTAAAAACCGAAAAAATTAAATCATTTCTGTCATACGACATCACAAAAAAGTGTTCAATATATTATTATTAAAAAATTATGAACTACCTGGTGAAGTAGGATATATTTTTACGTCTCAAAGTAAAAATAAAGACTGATATATGCATTATAAACGCAAATAAGACTGATCTATCTAACACATATATACTTAAACTTTACCAGCATACTGAGGCTGCCGACCGCCATCGGCTTGTGGCGTAGTTTGGGGTCGTCCCTCATCTCAACAGCGGCAAAGAAGGCATCCATGTCCACGTGGACAATCGTCTTGGAGAGGCAGCGTGTCGATACAATGCTGGCGATCACCCTGTCTGCCTGTACAGAGAAGTCGGGTGACTAACTAATCAACTACCTGTACCAACTACATATATCTGGAGATTTAAAACCCGCTGAATTCTGACGAATTCTGAGCATAACAATTAGGTATACGATAATAAGTATAGTGTCTTAAATTGATTAAACATAAAATGGTTGTATTTAAATTAAGTAATAAATTAATAATTATGTTAAAATCAATGCATTCAACAGCCTGTGTTATTATTGGTACATATTGTCCTCCAAAGCTTAATGTCACCAAAGCCCCTGACATATAATTAGTTTATTTATCATATATTTCATATAACGACTTGTACATATATGTTACGAATGAAGCAATGTTACCCAATTTAAGATAAAATAGAATCATATCATAGATGTACATATATACATATATTTACTTCAATTAAATATTTAATAAAATAAAATATCATAAGTACTTTTTGTTTAAAGATTTCATCAAACCAAAACCAGCGAGAATCTGAATTAGGACTTGTTTTTTATCATCACATAGTTTTAGTTTTTTTCGCATTGAATGGATATAAAACCAATTAAAAGTTTAGATAATATTACACTCACTTTCTCATAACACCATAATGCACCAAATAGGGACACTAAAAGCATGTATTAATTAACAATGTAGAAAGAAATTAACATAATTTAACGAAAACAAAAATACTTATATTAATATGCCTATATATGTTGAAATATAAGGAACATAATCACTTAATAGAATCGTTATTAAATCAAATGGCTCAACTATCGGCTGTGTTATAATTGTTTTTTTATCGGATTTTGTTAGATGTTTCACTATTTAGCGAAACGACGATCAAAACGTCAAAAAATATTAATTCAGGATAGAATAATTATATTGTAAATAATTATATATTTCTATTTAGAAAATAAATCATTAAAATAGGTTTTAAATAAATTAGCTATCACTTATAAACTAAAGTTTGTAAAAGCTCCATAGTCTCCAAACTAACTGCCGTTACTTTGATAAATTAAATAAATAATTGTTATCAAAAATGTCTTTAAATAAAGTTTTAGTAAAACATTAAAATCAATTCAGAGCATTGAAAAGGAATAAAATATATATATTCACTAATGTTTTATTAAAACATTATTTCAGTGCACCATCCTACCTCAGCTTCGCCCTTCGCAATTTGAACTGAAGAAAGTTCTTTCAACTGGGTCAGCTTTTGCTCAATTTGAACACTGAGTAAGAGGTCCTTTTTGAGTTGATTCTCATAAAATTTGGAACCTGCAAAATATTTAATATAGTTATTATCAACTAATAGTTTAATTCCAAATAGGAGTTGCATTGAAATGAGAGACGTGAAAATTAAGACGTTTTAAAAAAAATGAAAATAGTTAAAAAAGGGTTTTGTATTAATTAGCTATAACTTCGAAACTAAAGCAGATAAATGCTCGATATATATTTTCAAACGATAAAGTATAGAACTTATTCATTCTACCAACGTATTTAATTAAATAATTGACATAATTTAACAAATATTTCAAAAATATTTTAAACCAATTAAATTATTATTAATTAGGTTTTACTAAAAATGCCACAATCAATTCATAGTAGCATATCGCACTAAAATAAAAACAAGTACCTTGAAGCTGCATAAAATATTAGATTCATAAAAAGTTAAACTACATCTAACAAACAGTACCTTTGGAATTTTCAACAATAATGGAATTGATGCGTTCCTTATTAAGACCGTCCATGCCGGCCTTATTATCGTTAAATTCAATAACTGCCGATTCCATCATGACGATTCTGACAACAACACCCCATGTTAATATACAATTAAATATAGGTCAATGTATATATTTAGATAAAATCCATAATATCTTACAAAAAACAACTATTTCAAAATCATTAAAAAACTATCAAATCAATATATCGTATATTATAATTATTCACATTTTATATATAATGTACTGAGCACCGATTGTGCTTGAGCCCCGATAGAAGCTCCAAGAGCTTTTGGATGCTTATTTAGTTGGAAAGAGGGAACAAATTGAACCATCAGCATTGAACACACTCACTTAAATATCCTATATCAAGTGGATTTAGCTACGTAGTTCTTTCTTTTCTCTTATCAGAAAACTGGTTAGCTGTCTATTTTTTAGCAATAGGAATGTGCTAAATATAAATAATGCATTTGGTAGAGAAGTATATAACAGTTTTAGCCCATTGTTGATAATCAATAACATCATAAAATTGTCAGTCAGTACAAACAAAAGAATTTATCAGAATGTATGCTTTGATATAAATGATCAATGAATGTTTCAGCAAAAAGATTAAATACGTTTTGAAACATACAAATTGTTATTTTTTTAAATTCATTTTTAGCTTATAAGTTATTTTAAGTACCTAATAATTTATTACGTCACAGTATTTTAAGATTAAAGAATATTCAACGAAATTCAAAGAAGAAAAATGTAATCAAAATGGGTAAAAAGACTTACTTAGCCGTGTAGTGAACATTTCAAAACGATAACCTAATTAGACTTTAAATAGCAAACGATCAAACACCGATGAGTCAATTAGACCCAGCTTTATGCTCCTAAAAGTTACCGTTAGTTAAAGAACATTATGTTCTCATAAATATCAAATAGCAATGTGCTAGATAAGGATTAGCGATCAAATTAATAACATTTTCATAGAGGTTCAAACCAAGACTTAATTTTATTTTATAACAATACAGGCACAGCAACTACCTGTACGAGATAAATAGTGAGCTGATTTATAACCCAAAATACTACTTTATTACATTCAGAGTTAATACATTCACATACAGATACAATTAATTGCGAAGATTTTTAGAGTGCCTAAACCATTTAGAGAGCAATTTAACTATTTTCGGCGATTTCTGCAACTAATATTCGTTGATATCCAGATGAAAACTAATAAAAATGTTTTATCATGCTGCAACACTTATAGTTGCTCACGATTAGTTATGACCATCTGCGAAACAACATTTCAGCAAAAGAAAACACGAAACAACTTCCTTTCAATCTATTTAAATAAAAAACAAGCATCCTCTAGTTTATCACAAGAAAATTAAATTATAGTTATACGCACAGACATAACAATGTCATTAAATAAAAATGACTGTAAAACATGCTATAAAAAATCTTGTATTAAAGATTCAAGTCTCAAGCATTATTTTTTTTATAATATCGAAATGCTTACAAATGCTGTCGACATACTGCCAACGACTTTACTAAACACAAAACGGTTAGAATGAAGTTATTTGAAGCAAACATATTCTAAACAATTAAGTTATTTAATTCCACCTGCAATACGAAAAACAAACCAAAATGAGAGTACGCTCTTAGAAAGCAGTTTAACACTTAACGAGATATGCAAATGAATACGAATACGTTCAGAGTTACCACATACATATATAGCACACTTCTTCAAATCATCACTGAAAAATGACTTAGTAAACATTTTATAAGAACGTTACACAACATACGTTTAAACAAATTTAGCAATATCGCTATTAACTTTATAATAAATTTAGATGACTATAACATGTGATGTCCTTTTCAACCATACAAGCTATCAATTTTATGTATGTATAACAGAATTTCAGAAACCAGAAAAATATTTGTGTCTAAAAATAATATTATAAGGAATACGTGTCATAATATAACCATTTTATTATAATAAAAAATACAATAGAATATATAGGCAGCTTAGTGGAATAATGTCATAGAAAAGGATAAGAGAAAAATATATATTATAAAAGTCACAATACAACAGAAAATACATGGAATTGTAATTTGGTTAAAAACATCAGTATCTATTGCATTAACATATTGCGATTTATAAATAACAATTTTAAAAATTGTGCTATATTGTAAAGATTCTTCAAAACAGTTTTCTTAACCAATAAATTACATACTCTCCTCCTTTTCAACAAACAGATTTTACATCAAAAGAATATATTGTACTACTGTAGGTAACTCAAAACAGTTATTGTCATTCTGACCCATATAAAGTCCCCAAACAAGAACGCATAGAATATCAGAACCCAATTTTGCATAAAATTCCGATCATTTATTCAAAACTTTTCTTTAACATTTTTTATTTTTTATATATTTTAAAAGTTTTTATGACAGACAAATTAAACAAATAGCAAAAAAACTTTTAAATTTAACCAATAAAAATGAATTAAACTTCATTATGTTTTAATGATTTCATTTGTAAATATTTGTTTAGAGAAAGAGTATTTAATCATCGTACTTATTCGAATTATCAAACAACACAAGAAAGTAAATTTTAAATATATTGCAATTTTTATGAAAAATGATTTCTTCTAAAATTTTCTGATTATCAACTTTTCGACATGAACAATGTTACAAACAGAGTCATCATTTCTTAAGGTACAATTTCGTATGTTTTAATCTACAACATAGCAAACTAATAGTATAACTTGTATATATGTATATTACAACAATTACTGAAAATAATAATATTAGTACACATCTGTTTTAAGTCGCAAAAATGCAGCAATCAACCACCAACCGGCTCGATCATAAACCCTTTCAACACCTACGACAGCTTCAGATGAGAACACAACCCACACACCAAACACGCACACACTTGAGTAGACCAGACTATCCCGCCTCGGTGTAGACAACCCGGGATAAGTAGGGCTGATAGTAGGACCCGAGCAGCAGATAGCCATCACCGTGGTAGACCTCGGAGACACCCTTCATGCGACCAACGGTGTCGTGGAGGGATTCGACCACCTCGCCGCGCCAGTTGAATCGGATGAGGATGTTGTGTCGTGAGGAATAGACCGAGAACAGCCAGTTGTGGGGAATCACCTTGAGCGAGAATTTGTTGAACGTTTATCAAGAAGGAGATTTCATAGTGCACAATTAGAAACATGTTAAAAGTTAGAAAAAATATTCATGAACATCGCGTATAACTCAAGTTCAGTGAGAGTCACATTGGACACGTATTGTATAGCTGGAAGCGGTGTAATTTAATACGAAATATTCTGACATTTATAAAGTTGAATTTTAATTTAACGTATTCAAAGTATTTTAAGTATTCAAATAATTTTAATTCAACGTATTCAACGTATGCAAAGTATAAATAAATTTTCAGGACACTTGTGGACACGATTTCAAAATATTCTGAAAGGATAATTGGTTTTGATATTATTGATACTTTTGATATTATAATGTAATTTTTAAAATAAATATACAAGAGTTTCTCAAAATTGACCATTGAAACATGAAATTATCAAAATATTATAATAAATGTATTCATCAACATATTATAGTTATAATATAATTATTAACAGTAATAAAATTAAAAATATGGTACTAAATAATAATATAATAATCAAATGATTTAGGTAATTAAATCCAAATATTTTCAGAATTTTCTCCCTTTTATTGGCTACATATATTAATTATTGATCTGGGAAGAAAGCCATAAAGTTAGTATGCGCTACGTGCTAGTAGTTTATAATCATTTTATCCGACATAGAGAACAATAATATATTGTATTTATCTAACGTAAAAAAATCAACATAATTTATTCTACGCTAGAGATTTTTCATTTATTTTTCAAAAATTGATTAATGTTTGTGAATGATATCGATTATATAATAATTATTAATTAAATTATATTCATCCATAGATACATTAATTTCAGTGGAATAAACGCTCAGAATCTACGGATAATAAATAGTAGATTTTCAGAGAATAGTTAGATAAGTATATTATAAACCATGGATATATCGACGTCCGAAATGCAAACCCCGATTTTGAAAATGTTGAGAAATGGAGTTTAAAGTTTTTCGTTATTTTATTATAATTTCTGTGCAGAAACAAATAATTCTACCTGTCTAATAATATATTATTTTGATTTAATCTTTTACATTTTAACAATTTATATACCTCACTAAAAATATTCATGCTATTTCTATGCAAAATATTGATTTTTTTGTGATACGATAGTCTGCATTTCCTTTTTCTATATTACAAACTGGGATACTATGATTTGAGCGAAGTATTGTATTACAAAATCCTTAATATTTTAGTGATACGATAGAATGCATAAAAATAGATTATCTGATATATTAATAAGTTTTATTATATTATAAAACATAGATTTAACAAAGATAACATATTAAACAATGAGATATAACTTTTAATATCAAACGAACAAACTTCTTATGACAGAATGACAGTAAAATAGAGACTAAATAATAATAAAATAGTAAAAGTCTTATAATTCGTAAATGTTATTAATTAGCTTAATGTTATTAGTGTAACTAATTGTTCAATTTATCTAAACATCGTCTTCAGTTGGAAGATCAAAGTACCAATCTTGACACCAAGAAGGAATAGCTTTTTTCTTGCATAAATCTACCAGAGCTTTCTTTTTCTTTATTGAGATACTCTGGCGATGTTTATAAGCATTTTTGGGATTGATTTCTGATGGATGAATAAACCGTGTAGCACGGTGTCTGTTGACAGAGATTTTAGTATATTTGTCAGTAGTATTGTATTTAATACTGACAGATCCAAAATTCTTCTTGCTTACATTGAGCTGCCGAATTTTAAGCCAATAACTCACTGGTTCTCTGTTTTCCAAAAACTTTGTGTTTTCTATCATTTCAAGTTGAACATTTTTTCAATCAAGTAAATCTCGAAATGAAAGGGGCTTAACAATGAACGGATTGCCAGTAATATATGTTCTGATCGTATTGCGCTAACAATTTCAATAGGATGGAAGTATTCTTTCGATTTCATTGCACAACAACATATAACACTATGAGCATTGTCAGCTTCTTGTTGGGAGTGACCATGAACATAGAATAATTGAGTGATTGACTCAATATTGGTTGATTCATGTACTTTCTTATACAAAAATGATGACATAACTTTATCGCGGTTTTGTCCGGACATTTGTGTGAAGACAGCACAATCTCTTTAATTCCAGCCCCATCTAAATTATCAATATACAGATTCAATATACTGCATATTTTGTTAGCACCTCTACGTCCATCTATTTCGTCCCAAATGTAACAATATGTCAAGCGACTAGCCGGTTCAACAATTGTAAAATTTGTTTAAGTGAATTTTACGGACATAAGAAAGAATTACTCTCAGACTTAGGCAGGAGTAAAGTTGCTTGAACATCAAAATTAGCATATTTGAATTTTGTATCACTTTGCTCTAGTGACATTGCAACATTACGAATAACTCTGACCGTGTCCTTTTCATTGACATGTTTCTCTTGAGATTCAATGTCAAGTTCAGATGCATTCAGTTCATCAAACGTCGAACATTGTAAACATGTATCTTTACTTGGTTTGAATAAAGAGATTAAATGATCTTTGAAAACAACTTTCTTGAAATGGCGATTTGAGCGCGATTCCCTTTCATTCTTCGAAAACCAGTTTTTAAACATTCTGTACAGTTCTGCTTTGGATTGAACATCTAAATACAATCTTTCTGGGTTGACTAAACTTCGATATAAGTGTCCAGGAACTTTTGGAATAAGTTCAATAAACTATAGAATGGTATTTTTTAAAGCTTCAAAATTCATTGAATTACGATTATCCCCACCACCCTCGCTTTTCATTTTCAATATTTCCTTGATGATCGATTTTTTTTGAAGGTAGTGTACATAACTTGTTCCGAAATGTCTATGGTTTGTAAAAACATTTTTTGCAAACATGTACTTTTTCATTATTATCGATCAGATAATATTTTGAAGTAGAGTTTCTTCTTGAATCTGGATTTCTTCTCTC
>JAUZND010045790.1:0-20272 GCA_034780555.1 Coelogynopora nodosa | reverse complement strand
AAGAACAGACGATATCATATATGTCACAAGTTAGTATGTAAAGATCTGAATTTTTGTTAACAAATATAAATGTATATATTAAAATTTGAATAATCGATTTTTTACGATTTCTGCCATTCATTTTTCTTCATAAATTTTTTATAGAATTGTAATTCAAATCTATATATAGTATGTTTTATATCCACACATTGTGAGAATCAATTGATATTTTTTAGTACTATGGTAGTGAAGGTGTTGTGGAGTTACAGTCACACGGATGCAGACTGCGATGATATTCTTTAAAATCAATATATCACAAAAACTTGGTGTGGTAGAGAAAAATTAAGAACACCATTAGAATCAGCGTCACTTACTTGATATAACGCACATAATGTGAACTCAGGATAAAAAAAGTGTTGGACTGTGTAATCAAATATGTTAAAAGTTGTTATTAAAATACATTACATTTCTTTAATTATTTAATATACTATTTGTGTCCAATCAAATTCAATAAAACTTGTTTAATTAACAAATTTACATTAACTACAACTTTACAACTCTTGTTGTTCACCTTCTAAAAACTGTCAGCTTTATAACAGTAATTAAATATTAATACGTAACATAAACTATAGTTATAAATAGAATAAAATTATATATTGTATATATAATATTTATAAACTACGCATTATGCAAATTACGAAGCTTTCCATGCATTTCAACTTTTTCCAAGTTTACCTATAGCTAGTAGCTGTTAAAAATAATATTAAATTTTGTCAGTCACATAATTATTCACATTCAAGTACTTTTACAATAAAGATTCTCCTTTGTTCTCTCTACCTTACCTTACAATATATATTTAAAATATTAAAATTTTATATACCATATTCTTCAACACTAGGCATAAAATTATATAAAATATACTTTTAAAACTGTCACAATATATTTATAAACATAATATTTATAAACATGTATAAATTTATTCTATTGATACTTGACAATTGCTCATTTTCTCAAATCAAAAAACCAATAAATGAATCAACCATAAATCAAAAGAAGAATTTGTCGTTTACAAATTTACCTGGATGACAAAATCAATCTATAGTTTACAACAACAATAACAGTTATATTATTACTAATATAACTTGTTATTATTAAATATATCTTAATAATTTCAAGTTTATAGATGACTTATATTTCGCACAAGTCTCATGGATGTTATAATTAACTGTTATTATTATTATAATAATCAAATGAATTGATTGGCATGACTTTACATTACAGTACAGTATATTGTATGATTTTTTTGATAATTTTGATTAATTTTGATACATTTTGATTGATTTTGAGTGATAAATTTCAATTAATCTTGGTTTAATTTAATTCATTTTGTTTACCTTTTAAAATTTAGATTGATGACAAAAAGGTGATATAGACTCTAAGAAGGTTAATGATGTTGAAGGTTAAAATAATGGTTGTTGTGTTTTTTGTGTTTTTTAGTATTTATTCTCCAGTTTTTTGTGATGAGAAACCGAGTAGTACGGTAAGTTGTATTTTGAGGGGGTTTATAAAGTCTCCAGAGCCGATGGATTTATATGTGGCTAATGTAACTCTTAGGAAGAGTTTGAGGATTTCTTGGAGGATTATTTTTCCGGCTTCGATGAAATATCCTTTGCTGCTTTTGTAAGTATTTTGTAAGTACAGTAAACACTCGATAAGTATCCCTTTTAGTTATCCGAAAATCTCGATAAGTGTCCAAATAAGGACAATTACAAAAGTATTTTTGTCATAAAATTTTAAAAAAACGATAAAATTAAAATTTTTTTGAGTAAAAATATGACAAACACTGGTGTTTACAATGTCTGAAATTTTCATTAATTAATGACCATTATAAATTATGCATAGTTGCATATATGCAATATATATGCTGATGTTAATTTTTACAAAAATTATGTTGACCAATGTTGGAAAAAGGAATGATGAACACTAGAATTATGATTTTACTACCGAGAATTTTATTTTCAATATTCAAAACGTGTCGACTGCTGTTCATTTTATCGCTCAAATAAAGTTATGAACAATGAAAATTGCGCTGACTTTTTCAATAAACAAAAGTTCATTTTTAGAGTGACTACTAAATCGAGAATTCACTGTATTTGGTATTTTGTATTAATTACTATTTTATTTTAAATATTTTTATTTATTATCCAATTAATATTTAGTTGCTTTTTTACCGTCTTAAAAACATATTTTTCCAATTCTAAATAATTTTTTTTTATTTGATAACAATGATGCTAATTTGAATCATCAGATCCTGACCTTTCTAACAAGCTATATATGAATATTGTACATAAATTATTAGAAACGGTATAATAAAAACAAGGTTCGAAAAAGTGTTAAAAAATCAAAAAATTCATCCTTTTATCAGTTTTTTGAACCTTCAGGGGTCCGATTAATTGATTGTCTACTAACCAATTTTTTCCAAACACTATCACGACATCAATCAATTGATTTTTCAATTTATACCAATCAATCGTCATCGTTTTTATCCAAAAAATGTAAATTTTGAAAAATTGCAATTAATTGGCTATCAATTTCTCACATTCTACCCAATCAATTAATTGATGTACAGTGTTCATGTAGAGCTTGTTAGAAAGTTTATGATCTGATGATTAAAAATGGTACCATGGTTGTCAAGTTGTTACCAATATATATGGTTACGAGAATGTTCACTAAACCAAAAAAATTCAAATTCAAATATCTCAAAAACATGAATTTTTGTCCATTTAATTTTTCAATTAGCTACACTGAAAAAAACTGGAATGCAATGCACTCTGTAAACTCAAACTGCTGGAATAGCATAAACCTCGCTAAACCCATAGCAGACAATCAAATAACCCTATCCCCCCAACTAACGTGGAGTGGCTGTCTCGAAACTGTCCAATCTGGCCGTTACGTCATAGAATGCCTCGGATCCAAAATTTTAACCTACCAGTACAACTTAAACGGGCCAAACCGTTACTACATTTCGTTCGCCCACTGTTCATCTTCAAACGGTCTCCACATAAACTACACATTCAAAACATCATCAAGAAACATAATCTGCTCCCCTCCTTTTCAACAGGACGATCTAACAACCCAGATAGCTTCACCGTCATCAGATTGTGAAAACAAAAAACTGACAAAATACTCGCCCAAATCAATGCCCTCGCAATCCTCTCCAGATGAAAATTTCCCTATTAGTTCTCGACAATGTCAATTTATCGGAACTGTAAACACCACGGAAAGCTGGCACGGATTCATGTACAATTTCACCATAAATAAAGATGCCACATTCACTTACGATTTATACTACCCCGAAGTTTATCAGATTCAATCCATCAAACTCTACAAGTTTGAAAACGTGGTGCATTTGGATATAACTCAAAACTGCTGGCATAAAATTGGAATCATACCGGGGGATGAGATTGCCAAACAGACCATTAGTATCGGATCAAACGACTTGTTCAATGGATGTAATCTTACAATGGATGCCAACAAAAAGGATCTTGTACATTGCTCCGGTAAGAGAGTTTTGGATTGGAGTGGACAAGTTTTTATTGCCTTGACAAACTGCGCTTCAACGAAAGGGTTGTGGTTGGATTACAAGTTTTCCATAAATAATGTCGCGGATACTACCTGTGGTGGTACGAAAATCGAATGTGGGGTGGTTTTATTCCTTATATTGTTAGTTGTGTTTCAAATAAAATAAATTAATTTTAATTTTAATTTATAAATAAATCTATGATTTAAATAGTTTTCAAAGAAATTTCAATTTTTCTTGGATACTCTGCCTTCATATGGCCACCCGGATCTCGACATGATAAAGTTTTTTATTTTGAACTTAATGTTGTAATAAAAGTTGGTTTTTTTCTTGCTCTAAAAAATTATTAATCTTTTTTTTGTTTTCATAAATATTTTTAAATATTATAATTTTTCTAAAATTTGTAAAACTTTTAATATTTACACATAGTTTATCGCGTTTCCATCTTCTTCGTCATCTTCATCGTCGTCATTTCTATTGGATTTTTTTTATTTTATAATTTTTAAATTTTTTTATTTATTACTCTTCGTTCTTATGATGGAATTTAGTTTTTCATAATAATAAAAATAAAAAAAAAATATAAATTCGTTTTTATAGTTATAATTAGATTTAGTAATATTATAAATTAATTTTACAGAATCTGATGTCTCGGACCTCCTAGTTATAATAACGTTACGGATATTAGAATTTTTTATATTTTTTTTAATTTTTTAATTTTTTTTAATTTTTTTAATTTTTTTTTACTGTGTGCTTTCGGTGTTTCCTAATAACATTTTCAATCTCGCTTGAGGCTAAAAGTATTTTTAAAAGTATATATATTTTTTGCATTTTTTTCGACATTTTTTATTTCAATTTTACCGGCATTTTTTTCTCCCTAAATTTCCAAAATCAATAAATGAAAATGAATATGAAAAATGTTCAGTAACATTGTTTACTCTGCTGTGTCCAGTTTCGCATTTGCTACCCTTGTAAGCTAAAAAATTTTGTTATCGTAAATTTTTACATTTTTTTAAATAGTTTTAATAATAATATTAAATTATAATTACAGGTTCCGATTTTTTGCTACATTGTAAAAAAGTTATTTTTATTTGTTAATAAATAATGTAAATTTACTCTACATATTCCACCAATAACGGTTTTTCTACTTCTGGGAGCTAATAGTATATATTTATATAACGATTAATTAATTACAGGTGTTGCAACCTTTCTAGATTTAGAAACTTTAGTTTTCAATATAAAATTATAAAATTATAAAATTATAAAATTATAAAATTATAAAATTATAAAATTAAAAAATTGAGCCACAAATAAATTTATTCTAATTTTTACTTTGTGCTGTCCAATGATTCATTTTCTACTTGGAGCTAAAATTGTTTTTAAAATATTTTATAATTAATATTTATCATTATTTATCATTATTTATCATGTTACTTCAGCTGATATTGAAGCATAAAACAACATAATAAACAGTGTTGCAATAAATGCCTTCATTTTTTGTTCTCGAAGAATTTTAGATGTAGTTCTGTTCAAAAAGTCAATATTTACGAACGTGATTTATATTACAATTTTGGCAAAAAACTTTATTTTTCTTTATATTATATTTAATATTTTAAATTATAACAAAAACCAACAATTTTAACATTTTTTGGACATTCTAATATAATGTATATACGTTAGAAGCAGAAAAAAATTCGGAATTAAATAATATTTATCCGGCATTTCAAAGATCCAAGAGTTCCATAACAACGTAGATTAAAAATGGTAATTTTTTATGTAAAATCAGGAAATAATCAAGAAAAAACAGTATTTTTGCTGTATATAAGTTTTTAATACATTATATTAAAATATTAATTTCACTTTTCGAGAATATAAAGGCTATGCTTAAAATATATACCTCTTTTACAAATAGCCGACATTCTGTAAAACTAAAACGTTATTGTATCTGCCCAAGTTCACTGATCACAAAACGGTTTACATGATACAACAAAAGTCCGCGGTTTCGTAGAACTAGAGTTTTAAAACTAAAATACTAGAGAAAATATATAATTTTTTTTTTAAATAAATTTTATTTAGAGATTATTAATTTTAAACAGTTATTCCCCTATCTTATTTAAAATATCTGTAAAATTGAATTTCTTTTTTATGCCGTATAAATAAATGTCACAAACGTAGAAGAATTTATTTTAAAACCATTTTACAATTTCATGATTGAAAAACTTTAATTGCGTTATGATTCTATTGTTATATTTATATTGTATACTTTTTTGAAATGTATACTCTATTCTTATTTGTCGTACTGTTTCATTAAATACCTCAAAAAGTATTGAGCGTAACAAGGTAATATATATATTGTTAGAATTGTCTGTTCAATGTGAATATTTATAGGAGAATTTTCAAAAGAATGTTTTTTTAGTGTTGATCTGTGTAATTAAATTTAATATCTAGATAGCTATTTTCCTGAGCATGTGAATTCTGAATTCATCATTCTATAATGTAATTTATATAACGGATGAATAAATCCAAATTAATCCACACGGAATAGCACCCTAATGTTTATTTAATAACTATTAGTAATTCCTTTTTATAATCATGTTTTACCTCTATTAATCGTGATTGCAGAATTATATTATAAAATAAGGGGTATGTTGATTATTTCGTGTTCCGTATATAGCAAATTTTATTTTTGGCATTTATTGCTCAGATTCATTACTATTATTATCATTAATTGATTAACTGTGAATTTATTATTTATAAATAAACAAGTTTATAAATATATTATTCGTGTGACAGAATGATGGAAATACACGTCAAGTTAATATGTGTATTAAAGTATATTTTTAATATAATTATAATATAATATGTAATTTTTTATTTAAAAATATAAATCCTGTATAAAATTCATTTTAATAATTCTCGAGGTCAACATTTGTGGTGTTTTTTAAAAATAATTTTAAAGATATCTATATATATTACAATCTACATGAAAAACTGTTATAAATACACGCATTTTGTTAAAAATTCTGTTTAAAAAGTTGAAAGAAAAATAGATTTTAAAAGATTTTAAAATAATTAAAAATATTAAAGTTTTCTAAAACTTTTTATCGACCAATAACATGAGTTATTATGGAATATTTAAAATTTCAATTTCAATTACAATGTAATTTTTTTATATATCGTCAAATCAAAATTGAGCGAAATTTTAAAATGTTGAACAAAATGACAAAAATTTAATAAAAAATATCCCAAAAAATTAATTTGTATCAAAATTATATTAGTTAAATCTTAAATTTAAAATTTAGTAACATTTAGAATAAACTAATAGCAGTATTTTTTGAGATATTAGTTTATATTTTACTCATATATTTATCCAATTGTCATAATTGACAGTCATACTACGAGAAATGTCATAAAACAATAAATCCAATGACATTAATTTCATCCAAAAATATTATTAAGATCAAAAATGATTCAATTTTATTGGTTAGTCAAAAACAGTTCATTTTGAATTTTTTTCATAAAATTGAAATTACTTTTTAAAAAATGGACATTGTGCGTTTACACCTTGCTAGTCTTTATCAGTATATTTCAATATATTATACATAGTATACAACAAAAAATAAAATTGATTGGTCAAAAAAAAATTTTACATAACATTTTATGATAAAATGTTTTTTTGATCAGTGTTTTTTTAATTATTATTTATAGGTAGATTTTGCTGTCGGTGATATTCTATAGCATATTTCTTACATGTAATAAAGTTTTTACACATATTTTACAAATTATTTTCAAATATACTAAAGTGGTAAAAAAACAGTAAAATTGAAATGTTTGAATTTTTTTCGGTCGATTTTGTTAAAACTGGGTAGTTGGAGGTTTTTATGGTGTGCTCTACAACGTAGTAATGGGTATTTTTTCGAAATGTCAAAAAATACAAAAAGTGAACACCATTAGCCAAGATTTTAATAGCCAAAAAAAAAATTCCCAACAAATATTGATTTAAAATTAAAATTGATATAAAATGGGATTTATTTTTTTCATCATTTTTTATTGTTTTGATTTTTCTTACTATAATTAGAATTGAAAATTTTAATTATATAATTTTATAATATTCAAACTCAATATATTTACTCATATAAATATTGTAAAATTTAAAAAAAAAACATTTTTAATTTTAATTTTAAAATTTAAATCATTAATGTCAAATTGACATGTCCACATGGAAAATGTGCATAATATCCGTGAGATGGCTCGTACAACGGGTCATCAACAACTTGATAATTAATGAAAGTGTCACTGACTAATTAATATTATTTAATTTCTATATAATATTAGATATGCTCAATATTATTCAGGTACATGTTGTTTATATGATCACAAGAACGATACATTATTTATTATAATATTATACGGGTTGTTTTGTGGCTCCCGCAGTGCACACTCGGATAAACACTTAATTTATTAATTGGTAAAAAAAGTATTAATTATAATTAATCAAAGTATAATTTTTATCATGAATATAACATATTTTTCAAAATCTACTGAATTGCGAAAAATTATCTGGAAAAATATTTTTGAAAATAATAAATTCATTTCAATTTTAAAAAATAAAATAAAAAATTGTGTAATTAGGGCGAATTAATCACAAAAATCCACTACAATGTCACAAACCTGTCAAAGTTGAAATAAATTTGATTTTTGACTTTTACAAGAGAAGGTTGTAAAATTATACAACCGAATTCATCACTAAATTCGCAAAATTGATATGTATCGTGCAAAAATCTCCCCTTGTCTGCAATTTTCACCATTACCGATACAATTTACAATTTTCAATATATCTGTCAGTAATTTTTTCAAGAGTTTGAACCAACTATCTAAATCAAGTGGGAAATTTGGGTGTCGAGTTTTTCACATCATGATATCAGACGTTAGTCTTCACCAAATTTAATTAAATTTAAATAATGAAAAATTTTCTGTTGAAATTTGAAATTTAATTTCTTTTCATTAAAAAATACACTGGACAAAATTTTGATTGTTTTACCGTTTTGTTTTGACTTGTCGAAAATTATGTCTATTAGATTTGTCTAACTGTCAACGTTAAAACGCATTAATTTTCAAATTACCCGCGGCAGAATGCATTTTTCTTATCATTTGTCATCAATACTTACCATTAATGGAGGTTTCAGACTAGTATCGTTGTAATTTTTTAATTTATAGTATTTTATACTTATTTTCAATTGCTTAAAATTGCTTAAATCATAAATCAGAAAAAATGAGTGAATACATTGGAATGTATTCAATTGTTTAAATTAAATTTTAATCATTTACTAATGCCACGGGTTGTTTTTAAATGTTAATTTAAATGTAATTTGGGTCACAGCTTTTGACTTGGGGGAAATTCAACCGTATAATTTTCATTTTAAATTTTATAAATTTGAGGAAATTATCATATTTTTAACGAAATAAATTGATAATTATTAATGCACTTTATTATACTTTATTCATAGACAGTTGACCTTTAACAACATTTTGTTTTGTATTTTTTAGTCGGCAATTTAAACACCTGAAGAATATATTAACTAAAATTACAATTCAAAGTCTGACTGCACTTTTTAGCAAAAATTTTGAGAATTAAATTTGCACTCTACTAGGGATTATGATATTTTGTAAATTACGTATTCAATATTCCTCGTAAACTCACTTTTAAAATGTACTTTATTATATACATTACAAAAAAGAAATCTCCAGACATTTGACCTTTACCAACATTTTGTTTTGTACTTTTTAGTACGATATTTAAATAATTTAAACACAGGTCTGAATTAGGACTAAAAATTTTACTAAATCAACATTTCAGACAACTTTTTCGTAAAAAATTAAGATTATTGATTTTTAGTGCGAAACAATTTTTATCAAGTTTTGTGGGTCAATTTAAATTTTAAATTTAAAATACAGGATGCAATTGCAGACAGACATTATGGCAGTGATTGCAGTTTATAAAATTCATAAAATTTCGTAAAGTTTCGTTTATAAACCGTAAAATCGCAGACTCTGAATTCGTCTGAGTTAATTTCAGTCGAGTCTACGCAGTCTGTTCAACAGACTCTGTTGTGAGTTAGAACTTCAGTCAATTGAATTGATAGAGTCTATCTGATAAACTCTAGGAAATTAGTAGTATATCGACGGCGGAATTTTGTGACATTTTTTATAAATATTTTTACACGGGTAAAATGTATGTATAGTGATTGAAATTGATTGTTATCTCTCGGAGATGTGCTATAACTATGTATTGAGTTTAAGGCTAAATACGCTACATATCATGTCACTTATTCTAGACCGGAATTCCGATAATTGACGTAACAGCGAAATTCTATTTGACACTTTCACTGCGGGCAGTAAATGTATTAAAAATGACTGGTGTTTTTTGATTAAATTTAAATAAAAAATATTTTAAATTTTAAATAATCAGACAAAAGTTTTGTGACAAAGGGAAAAATTTTCAGCGAAAAATAACGGCGAGTTTATAATTTGTATAAATTTAATATCAGTTGTGATGTGAACGTGGAATCCACGACGCGTGGTGGATTAAAACTTACACCTCCTCAGACATGCGCCGAAATTGCGCACTGAAGCTAAAATGACTCGTTAAATTTAAACCCGCAATTTTTGAAAATTCTGATAAATTCTATAAAATAAATCTATATATAGATAATATAGATAATAGTCATTATTTTGTATTAAAATTTTCGTTCAATCGGAAAGTTTTACTATTAATATTAAAATTAATTTAACAAGAGGTCCGGTTGGTAAGAAATGACGAAATAACGTTCATATTTAAACTTTAAAGTCTTTAGACCATACATTATTTACGTAGTTTTACGTACGCATTTACATTTGAACATATTATTTCTTCTGAATATTCATTTTCTTTCCAATACGTGCAAAATGCATACATTTATTTACCTGTCCATAATATTAATAATCCAACTAATTATAATTACCATGTTTGTAATTATACACACATACCGCATAATCAGTCAAGTGTTTTTGAGTTTACTTTATCGCTAAATCAAAGTCTGATCGTCACTGATTGTCCGTGATCGCAAACAATCTGAATCCTATTTATAGTAACACTATAAATTAAATTTCTAAATAAGTCGTAAACACACAACTTTACGTTAAATTTTACGGGTGGGTGGTTCAATTAGATTCAACATTAGATATTTTTGGTTAAAAATATTGAAAATAATTTATAATCTAAAGTTTAGAATGTAACAATAGAATCTCACAATAGAATCTATTCATAAACTATTAATATATTGGTCTGGTAGCTTGTCTGTTAAAAATGTTAACTTAAAATACTAAAATATAGGCCTAAATCAACGACGTCAACGTTCAATGCGTAGCCGCCAATTCTAAATTTAAATTTACACAAGAGCTAGCCCGCATGCAGTTTCAAGTCTAAAATAAAAAAAATTAGTCTAGAATCTAGATTGTATTTATAAAATTTATAAATACATTCCTCGAGCTTCAACTGGGTCCCACTTGAAGCTCTTCACTGAGGAATTTTGTAAATTTATAATTAGCACTATACTGCAGTCTAATTTACCCGTGAAAATATTAAATATTCCCACGAAATCATTTCGAAATGTGGTTACCAGTGCGCCAAACAATAGATTGCAATTGTCTTTGCATGAAAATTTGTCTCGTGGGCTGATAATATTGAAATTACATTGAAATAAAATTCCATAAATTGTACCACGCCTTACACTTTAGCAATTTGCATATTGTATTTTCAGAAACCAGTTTAAATCGTAGCTCGAAACAAACACACTGTTCCAAGAATACAATTCCTTGCCTCGTTTCAGTCCAAAATAACTCATGCATTGATTTGACTTTGAAAATCTGAGGCGCGGATAATTGAAATAATTGAATGCTTCTTGTCTGTTTTTGTTCATTGCTGGCTCGTATAATTCACAATTGTTTGAGGAAACTAGGTTTACTTTTATTGTCATTGCAAAATTGAATTTACAATTGTAATTCACATTTATCCAAAGACACACACACACAAGAGAAGAGAAAGAACAAAAACTCGACCATTATATTGAAATTTTTGAATAATACTCTATTATTGACAAACAAATCTGTTAACATCTCACCATTGTTTCTGCTCACCTATATTAAATCATATCATCCGACCCTGAATAAAAGTCAAAAACAAAAGAGCGCAGATTAATTTCATTTGTGCAGAAACAATTTGAATTTACATTTCAATTATATTGTAATTTAAGGTTACACATTTGTGTCACGTTGGATTTATTATAATTTGATTATTTTAGACCGATATAATATATTGTCGCGATATGGAGATGACTTTACCGAAAAAGTACAAAATGAACGGAGATATGGCCGATTTGTACGGCATGGAGAATGATGTGAAGGATGCTAAAGTACTTTCGGATAGCGGACATGTTACGCCGCCTCAGAGCATAAATAACTCGACAGGTACGGATTTTCTAACAAGTTTTTTTAAAATGTTTGAAAAATTGTTGTTTTAAAAAATTTTGTAGATAATTTGTAAATTTTTTTGTAAATTCCCTTATGCATTTTAATAATTGAATAACTGGAATGGTTAATTGTATACAACTCTTTTAGGAAATACTCAGTCGATAGAAAATACTTCATGGACAAATCAGCCCCTTTTGGGAAACAATTTTACAAACAAAGTTTACCACGAGTTGGCCCCACCGGGTTCAAAACGAATGAGCGATTACAACCAATACCCATCTTCTACCTTGAGCGAAAGTAGAAATTCAGCCTTGTATGAAAATTATCCAAACAACATGAACGCGTGCATCCAATACCCAAACTATCAAAACCAAGGAAACAGTAATGCTTCTTCAAATGGCAATGGAAACTATCCGACGGAAAATAGTTCCGTGAGGAGCGGTTCTGACAATGAAGCTTCAAACATGATACCAAAGCCCATCATTACTGCTGCTCGAGCCAAGGGAGATCGAGTAAAGAGACCAATGAACGCGTTTATGGTTTGGAGCAGAGGGCAGCGCCGGCAGATGGCTGTGGATAACCCAAAAATGCACAATTCGGAAATTAGCAAGCGATTGGGAGCCGTTTGGAAAAAACTCAGCGACCAGGAAAAACACCCATTTATAGACGAAGCCAAGAGACTCAGAGATCAACACATGAAGGATCACCCCGACTACAAATATCGCCCTCGCAGAAAATCGAAAAACATGCTCAAAAAGGACAAGTTTGGAATACCTGTAATCAGCCACGAACAGGCCGTTGTTGCTATGTCGACCAATAAACCGAGTATCAACATCAACAACCTGAATGCTTTAGGACGGGCAGACATGTATCGTTCCAACATGAACGGTTACGATCAATCCGGAATAATGCCACAAAATGGCTACATGTTGAATTTCGACCAGCACGTCAACATGAACAACAACATGAACCCCTATTCTCAAATCAACACATTTCACAACCAAAACTATCAAATGGCTCAGCATCTTAGAGGACAGGCCATGCATCAAAACATACCTAGCAACAACATGACTACAAACGCTCTAAATCTTGCAAACTCGACTCAAAACGACTATATGCAATCTCACGATATGAGAAGTTTGGCTACTTCTCGCATGTACAATCAAATGAACCCTTACTACAACATGAACGATAGAGAGCGGGAAAACAACCCTCTCGCCAATATGCCTCTTCCCCAGCAAGGACAGGAGCTTTCATATCTACAGTCTTCAGGACAGCTTTCCATGAATGATCTTCCATTTATGAACCAGAGAAACTTGTATCCAGGCGGAAATCCTTCGCAAGATAGACAAGGTTCATAAAGGGTATAGCATATTTTTAAAAAAGGCTGGAAACGTGTCACTGACATTGGCGAGTTTATAACCGCCTAAAAAATCACTTAATACCTAACCCACCATTTCGAAAGAATCTCTATATATATTTATGTATCTATGTGTATTTAATTTGAATTTATCAAATAAATTTAATAAATACAAAAAAATGTATTAAAAGTAATTAAAATATTATTTGTAATATAATCTTGAATTTGTGTCTGAATTATTTCTCTTTAATGTTGATACATTTTGCAAATTATTGGTAAGAGTTATTGGATCACTGCGGGGAGTCGAGAAAATTTGCATTTCTCAGCGTGTTGGATACTAATTTTATCAATTTTGTGCTAATTGTGAGGTCAATTACAGGCCAATGTACTGACAATTTGTGAATAATTTTAGTAATTTTTAGTCTTAATTTTTGAAGGAGAAATTATAATAAATTTTATCAAGGTACATTATTTTTATAAATTTAAATTATAAAATTTAAAATTTAAAATTTAAAAAATATACAATTTCTATTTTTTTGTAATTTATACAAAAATAATTTTAAACTAAAATGTAGAGAATTTCTCGGTCGTCATTTTGATATACATACCGATTATATTAACCAAAACAAGTTACCTGTTAAATTAAAAAGGAAAAACAAATTTTGTATTTATTTACCATATTAAAATGTTATGAAACCATAGTTACAATATTGTTGAAATTTAAAATTGTAAAATTGAATGCGCTGATTACAATAAAAGTAAAACTGGAGATGGTGGCATTATTTCAGAAATTAAACTTTAATATTTTGTTAATTAATGTACTTTTTAAAACAAATTTGCTATTAAATTTTGATTTTCAAGATGGAAATCAAATATATTTAAACGCTTTCAATTAGCCATTCCTAATTACTCATTTAAATTATTTTACTGTATTGTGCCCTGGGGACATGGAAATCACTTTAAACATCAAACAGGCTCTTGCGATATTTGCGTAATATAGTTGAATTACCAGGACAATTTTAACTACTTTTTAAAATGTACATTAATTTGTTTAATTAATTGTAATCTTTTTATTGATCAGTATTAAAAACACCTAGGGATAAAATTAAAAATAATTATAAGTTATAATCTATAAAAATAATCAGCAAAAATGACAATCAGGGGAAATAACGGGAAAATCAATCATTTTTACAATATTTTCAATTGAATAAATTTGGAAGCGTTATTAGTAATTACCTATTACCTTAACTTGAGGTAATTTAAAAAATAAAAAATAAAATACTTTGATGATCCTAAATATCAAATAAGAATTAATTTTTAATACTATTTTCTCACAATAACAAGTTATAATACATTGTAACTTTTAGAGATTCATCTGTGTGATACTAACGAGTTATTAAGAAGTCATTTCAATCAATTTTACCCTTCGTAGCAGGCTTTAGTTGCAGAAAATTGTAAAAAATAATCTGCACAAACAAGGCACCATTTAAAAGAAACAAAATACCACAGTTTGCCAGATATAACAAATCAGTGCTGCTAAAAACAACAGTGACCAATCGAGACATGGATCCCATAAAAATGAGACCGGTTGAAATGGAAGATTGAGTCCCAGTCTTTTTTTGACTAAAATTGCAGTAAACTTGAATTATTCGAGCCATAGATGCAATCATGATGGAACTCGTTTGAAGAAGTATCACTATTTGAAAGGGAATAACGTGGATGAATCTATAGCATGACAGCAACAGGATAAAAGTGGCTGTGGAAAATAATCTGCTTTTATCAAGTTTTCTATGATGGCAGATAAGGATGAATATGGCAATGTTTTGGAGCATCATGAATAACGACTCGCCAAAAATCCTAAAAAATTATAAAAATAATATTTATCAAATTATAAAAATTATAAAATGTACATAAAAGGTACATCATTATATAGACCGTATATTGTAACTGATGCAGCAGCGAAAATTTCGAGAAATGTGCTAAAAAGACTCAGTCCATTTGCATTTCCAGCGCGAAAAATGTTGATTATAAGAGGGAGTTTAACTGAAAATAATAAAAATAAAAATAAAATATATTAATGATAAAATATATAACCTATTGACGAACATGCAACGATTGCCAGGCTCATCAAACTGAGAAGTGTCGATTTAATGCAACCATCTTATTAATAAATCAGTGCTTCCAAATTTAATTAAATATATTTAAAATTACACGTAAAAACACTATCCAGACTTGATTGGTTCACATTATTGCACGATTTGATAGGGAAATATCGATAGTAAAAGGAAACGACCTTTAAAAAATAAAACGTGAAATATTGAGTGTAGTCCATGGATCGATTCAATTCGATTGCTTATTTGTATTAGAAATTTAATTGTAGTAATTTGTTAAAGATTAAAATATAAACATTATAATTTATTTAAATAGCAGATGTATCCAGTTAACAATTTTATCGACAAAAATCACGTGACAAAATAAAATGACAACTCGTTGACAACGAAAATTGATAAAAAAAAACACGAAATATAGCTTCTTTTTGAAATTAGTAATTTCCATAGTTATCAAGTTGATTTGAATGTTTATTTATTTAAATAGTATAAATAAGTAAATGAAATTTGAGAAAAAAATTTGAATAAACTGAAACAATTGATGCTTTAAAATTTATATAATCAACGTAATGGACCAATTAAAAGTAATACAAGCTGATAAAATCAAAGATGCGTTACTAGTGAAGGTAATTATTGTAGTTTTTTTACAATTTATACTGATACGTTTATAAAATTGTACATTTTTACATGTAAGATGCCAAACTATCTTGCCGAAAAGTTGGAAAATGTTAGAGGAGGGGTTGTAGGTGCTATTGTTCAAAATGGGTAATTAAAGTTTAATTATAATTATTAAACACGTAAATATTTTACGGTATTAAATTTTCAATTTTAAAAAATTAGCAAGTTGGTACAAACTTGTGGAATTGACATTTTTGTTTTTTTAGACAAGATAAAATTTTGCACATATCGAATCATGTATGCGATGACGATTTTCCGATGCAATATATTCTTAAAACGCGACCTGTTGATTTTGGAGTTAATACTGTATTGGCAATGACGGAAGAATCTGGTAATTATGACTTATTAACACTTACGTGCATATGAGTGTTTGAAGAACAACCTGAAATATTAATTTAGCTTAAATTTTGTAACAAATTATTGAATAGGTAGTGGTTTCGGCTGCTATACTTATAGTTCTGTTACGCGTTATATTACGCGTTAAATAACGTTATTTAAAAATCGAAAACAACGTTTGTTAATAAACTTATATTAGTTTTTTTTTAAAATTATAGAAAAAATATTTTAAATATTTTATTACAAAATTTCTGAAATTTTCGCCATTAATAAATTTATAATTGAAAAGAACGTGATAAAAGTAAATTTTATTGTCGTGTAACCATAGATACACTTGTATAACCATATTATGGTTAATTTTACTGATAAATTTTAAATAACGCTTCATAACGTTTAAATAACGTTATATTCGAAAAAATGTTATTACACTGATCAAATGTAGACTAATAATTTGAAACTTGAGATAAGTCTGATCAATTTTCAAAAAGTGTAAGTCTAGTATGAAAATTATTTTGAATTTATTATAATTTTTTTTTCATTATATTTTTCAAAAAAAATATTAAAATTATGAAAAACCAGATATAATTTTAAAACAAGAATCATTTAAAAAAATTAATTGAAAATTATTATTATTATTGTAATAATATTATAACAAAGTCTGAAAATTATAAAGTGGTCAGTATCAAACACTATATAATTTAAATAAATTCTTATAAATAATTATAAAATCTATGTAAAGATCATTTTACAGAGTCAAAAAACAACATTATTATAATTTTAAAAATATTGAAAATAAATATATAAAATATATAAGTTCAAAAATTTAATAAAAATATTAATGTGTGTTCAAACAAATACTCTAATGCATTAGATTTTCAAATTGACAAAATTTCCATTGAAATTGAAATTTCTATGCATTTATGTGTTAACTAAGACTCAATTTAACTTGTATCCTAAAGAGAGCAACGTCCAAGTAAGAGAATTGGTCGGTCGTGTAACTAGTAAAGGCGAATGTGAACCCAAAGATTATTTAAAATATATGAAAATAAAACAGTAATTTATTAGTTAATTTTATATAAAATATATACAATTTCAATTTTTTACCACTAGCAAAAAATTCACTGAAGTAAACAAACCTAAAGGCGTGATTAAGAAATTAGATAGAGCAGTTGTGACATTTCGTCCCATGAAGAATAAAGTATTTTTGGTAAAAATGTTTTTATCATAAAAATTTATGTCATATTTTTGAAAATAAAAAAAAACTATTACGAATTTTTTTAGAAAGAAAAACGTGACTTTTTTGCCAACGATAATTACGTCAGTACTGAAGAAACTAGAAACATGCTTTTTGCGGCTTTCGAAAAACATCAATTTTACACGTTAAGTGAATTGGTGGCTGTAACGAAACAGCCAGTGGTAAGATTAACATTATTGATAATTATATTTTTTTAAAAATTATTAGACTGCTGTTCGAAAAATTATGGACGATATTGGAACATATACGAGAACAAAGTCAAACAAAAACAAATGGGAATTGAAACAGGAATATCGGCATTATGACACTTGACTTAAAAGTTTAATAAAGACAAAAGTTGCAACTTTTGTAGGAAATATTTTGAATCAAGAAATTTCAAATTTGTAAATATATTTTTTATAGGACAATTTTTATTATCTTAAAATTTTGCTATAGTTTTAAGGTAAATTTTGATTTTAACAAAAGATTTATAAATTAAAAGTAGATTTTATTTTTAGGTTAATAGAAATTAAGTCCATATAGAAACTAAAACGTGGTAACAATTTATAGAATACAAATAATTGAAATCTACTTCCATCATACAAAAAACTTATTTAAAAAAAGTACGTTATATATTTTATATAATGGGAATTGTCAGCTTTGAACAACTTTTTAGAAGGTAATAAAAATTAGTGGTGTAGAAACATGTGAGTAGCAAAAAAATATTATATTGAAAAGGACAAAAATTAAACTAATATAAGCCTCCCGTCTAGTAGGGGTTAGAATAGTTGACGAAAAATGATGTAATGTAAAAAATTATTAAAAAACCCCTAAAAATAATTAATAATTTTAAACACTGGTTAAAATTATTAAAAACCCTTTACAATTTCTTAAAAATGACAAGAATTAGTCCAAAACTGCATTAATTATAAATTGTTCAAAACGACAAAAATGATTAAATTATTTTAAAACGCCAAGAATTTGTAATAAATTATGACAAAAATTAACCTAAAACTGGTTAAATTATTTAAAAAACTTCTTACATTAATTTAGTTACTCTAATGGTCAGACAGCCGACATTAATGGTATAAAACGGGCTCTAAAAGGTAATGTTATTATTGAAAATCAGTCAATTATTTTTAAAACTCGAATTAAAGTTTATATAAGATTATCGATCTGATGTAGACGACCAAACTCTCATGTTTCTCATCCGTAAAATTGTTTTTACATAATAAAACTTTCATAATTTTAATTCTTACTAGCCATCTTTGTACAATCTCAAACAAACGTTTTGAACATGAACCAATTTTCTCAACTGTTTCAATATATAGTAGCAATGTCCACGTGTTTTAGAGCTTTCAACATATCAAAAGAAGCTCAACTGCATTTTTACGAGTTTAAAGTAGGTATGGAAGCTGTAGGATACCCCATGTCGAAAGACACGGCCAAAGCCATTTTTATGAATAAGAAAAAGATTCCTTTTTCAGAGTTTGTAAAGCTGGCAGTTTTGGTCCAAATGGCAAAATCTCAATTCCAACGAGAGAATCAAACTCAAGGATGGGATTTATATGCTCGACAACAGGTATTGAATCGATTAAATTCCCCCATGAACCAAACGGCGCAGAATGTCGGCTACCAACAGCCGTACACTTATTAAAAATATAAATAAATTTTAAATAACGATAATTAACAGTAATTAAATGTATTTATTATGTTATAAATTGGCGGAAAAACTGACCAAATCAACCACGTCAGTAAGAAAGTTTTCATATTGATAAGTCGCTACACCATTGCGGTTCGTGTCATATTTTTTAAAAGAGTTTGTCATTTTTTCGAGGAGGAACGTAATGTATATCAAATCATCCAATTTCAATTCATTGCAATTGAACAAATTTGTGTTTTTCGTAGAGCTACTCTGCTGTACAGTGAAACGCAACAATTTGTCCACATTTACGTTTGAAATCCGGTATCCGGCGTCGACCAAAACTAAAAAAGCAAATAAATTTTAAATTTAAAAAGATGCTTAGCCAAGGCCGGCGTAAGTACTGTTAGTGCAGACGGTGCAAAATTTACAAATTGCACTCACAATTTATTGCACAAAAATTCTGCACCAGCAACCAAAATCATTGATTTTGACTTTTAAATTTTACCATTCAATTTATGTATCCGTGGTAGCTGATTGTAAATTTATCTAAATTTAGACAAGTAAATTTAAATTTGAATCAAGTGCAATTTTTGAATTGTGCACAAATTCATTCGAAATCAGAATTTCTGATTTACAGATTTTACAATCATTTAAAATTTAATTTAAATTAATTCAGGGGGTCCGAAAGATTAATTGATTGGGTATTATGTGAAAAATTGATAATTGATTGCAGTATAAACCAATTAATTGAAATTTTTCAAAATCTAAGTTTTTTTGGTAAAAACTATGACGATCTTTAAATTTAAAAGTATAATAAAGTTATTCAATTTAAACTTTCATTTATTGT